>CAUYPK010167149.1:0-15857 GCA_963574355.1 Loris lydekkerianus
CTTTGGAAAGGGTCTGAGTTCAGTACAGGCCTTTCCCCACCCAATGTAACTTTGGATAGTGGTTAATACTTCCCATGGAAGCATCATGGGCCCTATGGATCAGCCCATAGCATGTAGTTGAGTGGTGATTAGCACAAAGGGAACATGTTTTCCCCTATGCCTAGTTTGGCTAAAATAGTTTTGCTTATACTGGGATTAGTTCCCTTGGTGTAATTCTGTGTTATACTTATATGCCCTTTTGTTTCTTTTACTTATTAGGAAGGAAAGCTCCTTGGTGAGGAGAATGGCTGAAATAACCGACAACAGATTTTCTCCCTTGCCTATCCAGAAATGTCTTCAATACACTAGAGAGGGGAAATGTAGAGGATGATACCAAGAGCAAGATGATTTGCAGCTGGGGGGTGGACCCGGGGGTGATTCATCCGCAGGTGCTTCTTGCAGAGAAAGAGCCCAGCCCACGGCAAATCCTTAAGCACCTAGTCATTGTCTAATACTCCCCTCACCTGTCTTGTACTGTCTCAATAAAAAACTACTGCAGAGGTTGCTCAGGGCTACCCTGCAATCAAGGTTAGCCTGCCTCCTGCAAGCTTGTACTTCTAATCTACGTCACACCTGGTTCCTTCCTGTGGCGATCAAGACCAGGGCCATAGGGGCCACTAGGGGCTGCAGCAAACCAGATCTTAGATCAAGCCTGCATGGACAGAGAAGTCAGATCTATTTCAGGAATGATTCTCCAGTGCTTCAGTAACTGTAGACAGAAATGATCCTCCCCCAGTCTACCACCACCAAGGCCGTTTAGCCATATAAGTGTACCCTGAGGATAGAACAGGTAGATGTTTTAAGAGATGTAGATGGGATATAGGATTCCAGTTGATAACAATATTGTGGGATCAATCATAAACAGAGTCCTGGCCGAGGTTTTACATTAGGTTATTCTCAGTTCCAAAGATTTTTAAGTTTTCTACTGAGTCCATGGACCTACTTCCTTCATCCCTGAATGTATAGCTGGGATGGACATACTTAATAGCTGTTTAAACCCTCACAGAGTCCTTGACTGGTGATGTAAGGATTATTTTTATAGAAAAAGCCATTAGAAGTCCCTAAAACAGATCAACTTAGTAAATCAAAAATAATATCAAATCCTGCAGTTAGTTGCAGATATTAGTCTTCACCTCTGAGATGCAGGGATCATGGTAACCATTACATCTCAATTTATCTCACCAGTCTGTCACCTACAAAAAAATAAACGAAAACACAGATTATGATGAATGAGAGTGGCCTGTATGATAGCTGTAATGCAGCTGACATACAAAACGTGGGGTGTTTACTAGAATGGATTCGCATTCCCTCTGGGATATGCTGTGAAGCTACTAATACGATAAATGCATCCTCTTCCATGTCTTCCTAGGAAGAAAGATTAGGAACTGTCTCTGTTCATGTTAAAAGTATATAGAAAACATACACTTGTTTTGCCCCCAGAATAAGTTTAACCTACTCTCACAGGATAGTCCAAAAGATCTTGGATCTCCTGGATGCTCCAAAGAACATCAGATAGGTCTGTTATACTGATGATATCATGTGAATTGTACTCAGTGAGCAGAAAGTGAAGTAAACTCTGAATGCCCTGATCAGTCACATGCTCCAAGGACAGAGAACACCTGCCGTGTCAAAGTTTTCAGAGGCTCCCCAGTATGTAACATGCTGAGACAACCCCTCCAATGTCAAGGACATATATTACACTTCATGCCACTCACCATGAAGAGAGCTGTGGGTATATGACACACTTCCTGGGTGAAGGACTCAACTGCAACTAGGACATTACCTTATAAACACAAGTAATGTGACCTAACTGTATATATCTTCATATTAACCTGAAATTGCGAATGGATTAATAAATTGTGGTATATGCACACCATAGAATATTGTGCAGCCTTAAAAAAAATGGATACTTTACCTCTTTTATGTTTATATGGATGGAGCTGAACATACTCTTCTTAGTAAAGTATCTCAAGAATGGAAGAAAAAGTATCCAGTGTACTCAGCTCGACTATGAAACCAATATATAATCACCCACACTTCCATATGAAAACTATAACCCAACTACAGCCCAAGATGAAGGGGAAAGAGGAGGGGGAGGGGAGGAAAGGAGGGAGAATGGGTAGAGGATTTTTGTCGGACCACACCCACCTATGGTCCATTTTACAAGGGTACATGTCAAATCTACTAAGTGTAGAGTATAAATGTCTTAACATAATTAAGGAAGTGCAGTGGGTGGGACCACACCTACAGTGCATCCTACAAGGGTACATGTGAAATTTACTAAATGTAGAATATAAATGTCTTAATACAATAACTAACAAAATGCCGTGAAGGCTATGTTAAACAGTTTAATAAAAATATTTCAAATTGTTTATTAAACCAGCAGGTTGTACCCCATGATTGCATTAATGTACACAGCTATGATTTAATTGAAAAAAAAAAAGTGTGGTGAAGGCTATGTTAACCAGTTTGTTCTAAGTGTCTCAAATTGTATATAAAACCAGCACAGTGTACCCCATAAATGCATGAATGTACACAGCTATGATTTAAGTAAAAAAAAAAAAAAAAAGTACAGTACTTGATAGGTATCTTTAGATTAAATTATTTCTCTGACTTAATTATTAGGTGGTGATGCAGAGGTGATCTTTGAGTGGGGTCCAGAGCAAGAGAGAGTATTGCCTTAGGGACAGGCTGCCAATATGCTCAGGTCATATGGCAACACACACAATGTACAGAGGTTAGTCAAAGATCAAAATTTGCTGTGGAATCCCTGGCCTAACCGAAACAGACACTCACAGAGAGGAACCCTAACATTACACAGCAAGCACATGCCATGGGCATCAGATGACTGTGCACCCTTTGTAGCATGACCACTGCACCACATCTCTACTCAGGGATGGCCTAGAAGACAGTCATGAGGGAAACCCTCCTAACTGGGCAGAATTTCAAACAGTTCATGAGGTCAGTCATTCTGTGTGGAAAAGTGGTCAAATAAGAATACGCACAGATTTGATAGCAGTGGAAAATGGCTTGGGTGTTTTGTCAGATGCCTGGCGAAAGCAAAAGTGAAAAATCAGGAACAAGGAGGTATGAGGAAGAGGTATATTATTAAAAAAAAAAAAATGACAACTACAGGACAGTAATATTTTTGCTCATTCCATTATCTTTGAGCCTGTCTAACTTGGAAGTGTAGAGAAACATATATATTTCATCCAGTTTAGATTACTAATCCAGGCCTATATTATAGTTATGATTTTACGGTTTATGGTTATATAAATTATGGTCAATTTTTTATTACATTCAGTATTAGGCAAAAGATATACATTGCTTTTATTTCTTAGCCACAGTGTGCCAAAGCTACCTCATACAAAAATATTATCCATCAGTTTCTAGTGCATAAATACTGATGCCAAAGGGACCTTTTGTTTGAAGATAAAATAATCCTAAAGATTCAAAGAAGAAGGATTAGAACCAGCATCTACTGCTAGAGGTATTTGGAGTTTGATCTCAGCCTTCATTTTTTACCCTCAATAAGAAACACTATAAAATTATTTCTGGGAGGGACGTGAGATGTCATAAATTTCATCTTAACCTCTTGACATTTTCATATATTCCAAATTTTGCTGCAATTAAATCTAGTTCTGATTATATACTTGGATAAACTGAATATACTAACTCTTTAAGTTAGTTAAAAACAAGAGTGTGTAAGCAGAATTAAGTGAAGGGAAAATTAGAATAACATTTTATCAGTTGTATAAAAAATTTATCAAAGCTTTTTGGTACTAAATAGGCCTTGTGGCTGGAGCCTGAAATTCCAGCTACTCAGGAGGCTGAGGCAAGAGGATTGCCTAATCCCAAGAGCTGTTGGTTGCTGTGAGCTGTGATGCCATAGCACTCTATAGAGGGTGACAAAGTGAGACTCTGTCTCTAACAAAAAAAAAAAACACAAAAAGCTGTACTGTATTTTGTCACAGTAGAGGCCATAACAGTTGTTTGACATAATATAGACCAAGATATTAAAAGAAATGAACACAATAGGAACATAAAATCGAACCACAGTAAATTATAAAACATCCTCATGCAGACGAGTCATTATTATCATGAATATAGAAATAGATCATGGGCAAAGAAAGGTTAAGTAATCTGATTTATAGGAAAAGGGTACCAAAATTCCAGGTATACAGGGTGGTCTTAAAGTTCATGTGCAATTTCAAAAGACAACTATTAACTTACTTCATAGACATGGTGGCCATAAAGTTTGTGTGCAATTTCAAATAGACAATTACTTCAAATAGATTCTAACAGAATAAATTTTTACAATACAGTCATTCAAACACTTACTATATATTTATCAGGTACTAGGTACTTAGGTAATAGGGATACAAGGATATTCAGGAGGGATGTGATTCTACCTTTTGAAACTTGTATTCTCATAGATGAAATAATTGCAAAGTTGAATCATTCATGCTATCAACAAATGGCAGGATGCTGAAATAAAGAATATTGGGGATGGGAGATGATAATAACAGATGAGTCATTAGAAATGCTCCCCCCCCTCAGGGAGGGAGGAGGAGACATGTTTAAGAGGAGACATAAAGAGAGAGTGTAGTAGGCAAAGAGCCCAGGATGGACAGTCTCCTGCAGTGTTAATGGGCTTCCTGTGTTCAAGAAGTGAACAAAGATTAATATTGCCAAGACCTGTGGAACAAGGGGAAGATTGGCAGGAAATAGGAGAGGTGGTAGCAAAGACATTAAACACCTTCCTATAGGCCGCAGTTAAGAGAGTCTTCCAAGTACAAGTAGAATCCACACTGGGGGAATAAAACCAAGAGTTTAGTCCTATACATGTTCCTTTTGAGACAGTGAAAAGTATATAAAAATATAACAACAGGAGCATCCAAGGATGGAGCATGAAGAACACCTGTATTTAAAGTAGGTGTACTGGGCAAGAGTCTACAGTGAAAACCAGTAGAATATCCTGTGATGTTACAGAAGAAACAGGGAAGGGTGGTTTGAGTGCTTATCATGGAATCTGGAAGACAAAAGAGGGAACCAGAAGAGAGTAGAGGCACACATCAGTGTAGAATCTTCTTAGGATAAAGAACAATTCAAGACGGCTCTTGAATATCATAAAAAAAATAATAGTCACTATTTGATTATAACCTAAATACAGTTTCTATAGAAACATGTAATATTTATCTCAAATACTGAAAGTAGAAATCATTCATATTTAACTCTGGTGTAGACTCCGATAAGGAATGAATTGCCACTCAGGTAACTGATTTTATAAGACAATAAGCTTTCAAATATCAGCACTTTCAAAGATGTGCTTTGCTGTGGTCCCAGCCAGTAGATCCAATGCCATAACTATGTGACAAAGTAAAGAAATTCCCCAAATGACTAAATCACAAAGTGTGAACCAGCAATGACTGCTCAGCTGTGAAGATACTGAGACCTCAACTGAGGGTCAGGGAAGAAAGAGAAGCAAACTGGGCCTGAGTGTCATTAAATGGGCTAGAGCTGACACTCAAAATACGTGCTAAGAAATTTAATCCACAATTTTCAAGATCCAATACAAAAGAGTTCAGTCTAAATGCAGAGTCTGTAGTCTGAAAACACAGCAGCAATACTCATTGTCAGTCAGGCAGCCACAGCTATTTTCCTGGGCAACCCCCTCCCGCAGACAGACAAGGGCCTGTCCTTGTGAAGGTGACATAGGGAAAACCAAAGGGAAGGGGTTATCAAGGGCTGAACAAACTGGGAAGGCCCTACTGAAAGAGTATGAAAGGAATCACAACAGGCTCATGCAAGAATATGGGATAACTCAGTATTTATGAAATTCCTGTTTACCCTGATACCATGCAATGTATCCAAATTGATTTTCATTTGCTCTATGTTTTGTACTCAATAAAGTACAAGCTGAATTCATAATTCTTTTACTGATCTCTATATTAATTTGAAGAGAAGTGTTGTATAAATTTTTGGAATATTTATCTATTGTCAAAAATATATGTGATTTCATTTTATTTTTAAGGATATAAAAGTATAAGTTTATTTTATATGAGAGAGAAGGAAGGAGGGAGAGATGAGAAAGAGAGGAAGAAGATAGCAGAGAATAGGAAGTGAGAGAAGGGAGGATGAGGGGAAGAGAAAAGCCAGGGAGAAAGTGGCATGTCATCCCAAAGAAAGAAAGGAAGAATATCTGCCAATATATGCGATTTTTAAAAGTTTTTCAATTACTTTTATTATTTTTTAAAGAATATGTTATCTTAAGTTAATAAACTAATATCTCATAATTTTGATATGCCTTTAAATTAAAAAACATCTCATTATTTTAATAAACTGTTATCCCTTAAATACTCGGTATCATTAATATTTTTCAATCAACTTTTGTAGGGACTGAATCAAAAACAATTTGTGAATCTATGCAAAACTATATAATTGACATCTGATCTGACTTTTTGAAAAAGTATTCTAAAATCACCCTGCTTTCTAAGACATTCTATTGTATAATGAAAACTGCTTTGATCTTTAAAATCAAATAAACCTTACTTTCATTGCTGTACCTCTAAAATAAAAACAAATCTAGAATATTTCATACAGTGGAATAAAAATTATCAGACTACACTCATTAAATGATAATTCCTTCCCCTGCACCACAGACCTTTAAATTATTTCATGACATATAAATTACATAATTATTTAGTAAAGTATGCACTCCATAACAATTTATATTACATAAATCAAGCATGTAGTTTTGTCCATATATTTCTTCTGGGGGAAAATTATGCTTCCATCCATGACCAGTAATAGCATTTACAGTTAAAACAAGACAAATGAAAGCCACACAAATATGGACAAAGAAAAGATTAGACTAGGCAATAATTCTCTTTTGTGAGTTCTTACTATGGGCCAGATTCCAAGGTCAGGAGGTGGGCTTTGTACTCACCTTACTCTTCCCACAATACATTTAGACCATTACTACTCCACCTTCTTGTAAAAGACCCTTTCTTTAGAAATTGGACGTAGATCTTTATCCCACCTCACTTGTCCCACCACTTAACTCTTTATGCCTCCTCCTCAATCTCTGGATATTTGTCTCCTCTTCCCAGTTTTCTCTTCTATCCCAAGTCCTGCCAACCTCTAGTATTTCTAAGCCATGTTCATTTTTTTAACCTCATTTCCAATTGTCTTAATCCGACTTGCTTCCCTACCTATTCTTGGAACTTGCCATCATTCTGAAGTGTCCCAATTTTATTAAACTCTAACACCCTGATGTCAGACACTAATTTCGAATGCTTTGACTCTTCCATTCACCAGTTACCATTTAACTTGCTTTTTTATCTCACTAGACCCTCCAGTCCATGATAGCATTTTTATCATTTTATCTACCTTTATTCTACTTCTTATTCCCTAACAAAGTTTATTATTAATAATTCATCAAATTATTTTCCAAAGTCCATGTCACCACCAAGAATTTTAATTTGGTTATATGCCTAAGAAAATGTCAACCATGGATCAAGCATGGGTTCTATACTCAACAGATCATACAGTATTTCTCACCAACCTTTCTCATCTTCTAGTACCCATAGTAATTAGAGCAAATACTAAACTCTTCTCATTTCCCTTGATTCTCCTATCACAAAAATTCCCTCTCATTCTCAAGATGATTTCTTTCCCTTCTTCAAACCCTCACTGACTTCAGGGTCACTATACTTTCATCATGTCTCTTTGTCCAAATGTTATAGATAATCTCTTTCTTAGTTTCCGCATTTGTAAATGAGGATAGCTAGATGGAATAGCATACACATCTCATAGCATTGTTAAGAAGATTAAATGTATTAATACATATACAATACTTATCTTTGAATGGCCCAGAAGAATTATGTGACAAATCCAGGCTGTGGGTCTTCTAGTCCCTTCTCTTTTGCCTTTTCTTCTCCATCTTACTGACTATACCCTTCCTTGGAAATCACAACCACCAGGTAGACGGCCGTGATTACCATCCATATGTGATGTCTGACAAATCTCTCCCTTCAGCCTAAATCTCTCAGTAGAACTTTAAAATGTGTAACTATCTACCTACACATTTAAAAACTAAATTCATCATCTTCTTTCCTACTTTGCTTTTCCTTAAGCATTCTGTCTCAGTGAATGCTACCATCTTAAACTAACTGCCCAAATCAAACTCCTGTGCATTTTCTTCAGTCGCTCTCAGTCCCTCTCTCCATATACTTCTCTCTCCAACCATTTGACAGGTCTTGTTGCCTCCATATCCCAAATGTCTTTGGAATCAGGCATCAATTATTTAAATACTCAGTAATATAAATGATTTCATGTCATCATCATCTCTCATTTGGGTTATAGCCGCTTCCTAATGGGTATGCTACCTGCAATCTTGCTTACACTATAATTTATCTGCACTATACTTACAATGGCCTTCTAAAACCACAAATCTAGCTGAATCACTACTCTTTTAAAGACATAAAAGGTAAATTCCTACAATTTTCCACCATCTTATCTATCTTTCAACATCTTTATACATATAAACTACCTTATGTCACCGTAAGTAAACTGTCTGCTCCAGTACCCATGCTCCCTCATCTACTCAAAACTTTCAAGTATCCTTACTTTTGTATGTGCCTACTTTATCTTCAACAATCAATTATATTCATGAGCATACAAATTTCAATCTATTGATCCCACTTAACCCTACCACTATATCATAATAGCAAATTGCCTCTTTAATATTTCTACTACCATTATCTTGGCTTCCTATTTCATCCCAATATGTACAAAAAAAATATCTCTGAGATTCTAAAATCTGAGTATTATTGAGATGTTTAAACAGTCTGGCACACATCCCACCTTTCCCACCTGCCACTCTGCTATAGCCATTTTAATTTGTTTTTCTTTCCTAAAATTCGAAACTCTTAGTCTTTCCTCATTTTTAATATCTGGTTTTCCTCATCAGCACTGATATTCTTGCTTCAAATATCACACATGTATTTATTATATAATACTTAGGTTGTTTTTTTCCACTAGAATATAAGCACAAGAGTAATAATTTTTAGTTTTGCTTTGTTATTGCTATGTTTCTAGAACCTAGAATAGTGCTTAAACCAAATTTGGTGATTAATAGTTAATGAATAAATAAATGAAGGAATCAAATTCTACATGACTTCTCTTTGATCTTTGCATAGATTCTAAACTTTTAATATTTTTTATAGTGTTCCCTCTGCCTACCTCTAAAGAGTTTCTTGTCTTTAGTTATACAGTCTCTACCCACATGGCTAATATATATTCATGTTTTAGTCTCACTGCCCATCTGGATTATTTTCACTTGTCCCAGGACATCACATACTACTTGTCTCAGTATGCAAAATTCATCTATTTATTCAACTGAAATTTATAACTGCAAACCATGTCAGAGCAAGGCCACCTCTCTCTTTTGTTCCCCTTTTTATTCCAAATACTTGGCACAATGTCTAGTACAGTTAGTACTCTAAAGGAATGCATTATTATTGTTATCCTAAACCTTCTAGAAGTGAGAAAAACTAATACTTGCTTATGGCTAGAGAGTCACTGTATGAAAAAGTTAGTATTTGAATCCAAGTCTTTCTAACATCATATTCCTTTCATATAAAATATTCACCAGTTATATAATTTTCTCTTAGGAATTACTAAGAATGAACTTATCATCACATATCAGACCTTATTTTCAATATAGGTTGTTGATCATTCTTGGGAAATTTTGTTTGACAAAAATAACCTGTTTATTTCTTATAGCAGTAGGCAAAGGAAAGCTTAATGTTACATTCATCTTTAGGCATAAATATTTATGTGTCATCTATCTTTAAACCACTTAATACTTTACAAAGGTTGTATATCAGAACAGAGTCAGAACTATGGTTATTCCAGTGGAAATCTGACAGATGAGGAAGTTAATTTACCTGTGAAAGTGCAAATCTCCTTATTTCTCAATCACTGCAGGAAACTGAAAAGCTAACCCCTGGGGCGAGAAATATAGCAGGTGGAGCCATGGCACAAATGCCAGCTAATCTGATCAAATTTGTGGTGCATGCATTGTGCTAAAATTCTTAACAGGTAATCAGTAAGACAAAAAGCTCAACATGATGTAAACTAATAAAGAACAAAGTCAAAATCATAGTCAAAATGTTATTCTTCCGTACAAGACACATCAAAGCAGAAAAACCGCTTTCTGACCCACTGTGAAGACTATAATTATTTCTAACAATTATAAAGACAGGCTTGTGTTTGTCAAGTAAAGAAATTATTTTCTTGGTATACATTAAAGTGTTTTATATGGAAGACAACAGTCTTTCCAGTCAGTAACTCTTGGGTATGAATCATCGCGTTAGCATTTGGGAGGTATGTGATCTCATACATGTTACATAAACTCTAAGCCTCAGTTTCTCCTTTTGTAAATTGCCAAAAATTTTTCATGCCTCAGACTCTTTTTTTAATTAAATGAATATTCAAAAATTATTTTTAAATAATATAAATACCAAATTTAAAAAAAAGAATTATGTGATATCAAGGCCAAGCTTGACATGGAATAGCAAAATGAAGTTAAATACTCAAAGAATCATTAGAAAAGGAAATATTCAGAAAACACAACACCTTCCTTTTCTGCCAAAAGTTGAAAAAAATTATTTAAACTTTTTTTCCCTCACTAAAAGCAAGATTTGATGGCTAAGTGGTACTCTGGAGAGGAAAATATCAAAAGAGGAGAAAGTTCTGTGGGTAGGAAGCTATGTCTGCCACGATCTTCCTCTTCTTCCATTGATTTCCCATTTCATCCAGTGCTTTGATGCTTTTTGGCATTTACCCTTGTCTTCTATCAAATTACCTTTTAATCTGCTGGTATTACCATGTAAAGCTTTGTAGACCAAAGGCATAGAGAAAAAAAAGAGTAAGCAAACAAACAAAACACTAAGGCAAGCCGAGTCAGAAGAAACAAAGTCCCCTCTCTGACTATACTGCAAACTTTTCTCCCATCCTTCTCTCCCACTCCAACTCTATTTTCTGTTTTTTAGTCTGAAACACACTATCTAACTTGTAGAACTGCATAGAAGATGCATTGTGTTTTTCTTACCCTCTTCCCAGCTGAAAGGCAGCAAACTTGTGGGAAGAGATTGTTCTGGTGTGCATTCACAGTTTTGGCTGAGTGTCTTTCATATGTAATCATGCTTTCCTGCATTAAAAGTTGAACTTGCAGTAAAATTTCTTCAGTGCCCCTGCTGTAGGCAAAATGGTATCCCCCCAAATTCATCCCTTGAAACCCTAACACCCAATGTGACACTATTTGAAGTAAGGAAATAGTTAATGTTCAACGAGATCACAAGTATGGGGCCCTAATCTGATAAAGTTAGTGTCCTGACATGATGACACCAGAGAGCTACTCTCCTTTCTTTTTCCACTATGTAAGGACAATCACAGTGGTCACCTGCAAGCCAGGAAGAGGACCATCATTTAACTAACTGGCACTTTGATCTTGGACTTCCCACTCTCTAGAACCATGAGAAAGTAAATTTCTCTTGTTTAAATCTCCAAGTCTATCATTTGTTATGGCAAGCTAAGCTGACTAATATAGTCCCTGCTTCATTTATCACACCAGAGTCTATAGGAATGTGGTATTTAAACATACATGAAAAGGCCTGACTGCCTCAGAGTATAAGGGTGATAGAAGAAGCAAAGAAAGCGCAATTGCCTAACTTCCATTGCCTAACATCTACTGTGGTTACTTTCACTTAAATAAGGAGGCAAAGCGTATTTCAAAGACAAAACACATACATATTCATTCATTCTGATGGGAATAATTGACTGCTTGCCATAGATCTAATTACAAAGATAAATAAGACACAACAGTCAATTGACAACAGGCAATTTAGTAGAGGACATAGACACATAAACTACGTTTATGGTGCAAAATCCTAAGTAAAATATAAGAGCTACTTATTAATATAATAGTAAAAAGGAGAAAAATCTGATCTAGTCAAAATGATGAAAAATAAGAAAAAATACTCAGAGGAAGGTATCCAAAAAAGCATAGATTTATCTTCTAATAGAATTTAGTATGTTTAATAAAAGCTGTCAAGTGCATTATCTTAAGAAAGCACTAGGTTTTCCAAGAATTCAAAACCAAAGCAGACAATTTCTTAGTGCCTAAAAGAGAGTAAAAAAATAACTAATTCTCATTTGTAGCTTCTAGGTTATTTTGCTCTGCATATTGTACTCTGTGAAAACATAACACAGTAGAAAACATAATTAACCTTCCTTTAATCTGAAAATTTCACAGTTTAGGTGAAGATATTGTGCTACTGTGAATGAGACATGTATTAGGTTGCATGTGCTTACAATGCATAAATGGGTTTTTTTTAGATTTAATAGAAAAGGGATCACTGGGCAAAGATTCCTGCTGACTTGACTTCTGGATTATATTTTGGGGACCCTCAGGCTCTACACCCACAAAGTCTGTAAGGAACAAATACTTAATAGTCATAACAGTGGGACCAGATCTTATGACATTCCAGAGGGCAAGATACAATTTGAAAATTTTAACAAATTAGCATTTTCAATATTAAATGAATGGACTTGTCAATATAAAATTTCTTTTTCCATTTGTATTATTTTTAAAGCCAGTCCACCCAAATGAACCCAGGCAGGGAAAAGAGCATTGAAGAAAAACATCAAGGAAAGTAAGAGGAAAAGGAAGGAAACATTTGCTCTAACGCCCAAGAAGAGCTTTGTCTGAAAGTTGAGACCACATATTTATGTCAAGCTTGAGCCTTTCTGACCCTCAACCAGCAGAGAGAGCAAAAAACTAAAAAATGAATCCAAATGCAACTTACCCTGGGTCTCCTAGGACTTTAGTGCCTTTATTTATCGCAATACCCAGCAGCGATTCAATGGATTTGCCCCATCCAGAAACATATTGTCTCCCTTTGTAATTAAGGAGTGAGGAAAAGGGAGGAAGCTATCACAGCACACTGAGAAAATGAAAAAAGTTATAAAGCTGACTATGGTAGGTCAAGTGTGCTCTAAGGTAGATCCAGCCATGAATTTAAGTTACCATGTGCCTATTTTATGCTACTGTGCTTAGAAAGGAATAGAGATTTTAAATAAATGATTAGCAGAAGATTATAAGGAAACATTTAACAGGGAAATTAATAATAACAATATCTAAGTAAAAATGTGTTCCACTAAAAGATGTATCAGCTGCTAATTCAGTAGGATATTGAAACTGATATAGCCAGATGGACTAATATCTTTCCAATCACTTCTTTGTCTTCATAGGATATATTGGTAAACATTGTACTATTAGGTCATCAGTCAACCACTATGTACCTTTAGCTGAGAAGGTCATTTTTTCCACGTAAGACAGTTACTCAAGATAAGTTAGCATTCTTCAGAGAAGATATAGTAAAGAATAATAAAAGGAGGGGTGGCACCTGTGGCTCAAAATAGTGGGGTGCTGGCCCCATACACTGAAGTTGGCAGGTTCAAACCCCGGCCCTGGCCAAAAACTGAAAAAAAAAAAAAAAAAAAAAAAAAAAGAAATAATCTCATTTGAACCTATCTTTATAAAACACAGACTGTCTGCTACATTCTCAAATCATTTACTTGAAAGTATGAATGTTTGATTTGCTTATCTTTTATGAATTATGTATGCCTCTCACTGATAAATTCCATACTAATAACAATTAAATGAAATTGAAACATTACTTTGTTTGAAAGGGTTTGCCAGTACTTTGTGATTAAAATTGAAAATGTTATAAAGGTGCATATACTCATAGGAAAACATTTATTTTTAAAAGAAATAGGAGAACAGAAGATATAATAATAAATGGTATATTTGTAGAAAATAATAGACACCGTTGCTGCCTGTAGGTGGTTGTGGCCACTGTGCCTGGAGGGAGGTGGTGACGGTGGCCAGTAATGCCTGGGAAACTCCTCTGTGGGGACATTATGGAGCTGGAAGCACCCTTGGAGGAGTCCGAGAGCCAGAGAAAGGAGAGGCAAAAGAGCTTTATGCATATTGGAATTTTTCAGATAAGGGATTAAGGACCTGTACTTCCCTTATAGGGTTGTTATAAAGATTTAAAGATAAGATGAAAACACACAACACAATGCTGAGTGATAGAAGGAAGTCAAGGCACCATTATGACTCAGATGAGAAATCAGAAACAAGAGTAAATGATGTTGTGAATTACTTGGATGCTCCCAAGCCCAAAAAAGCTAAAATGAAAGAGAAGCTACAGGGAGACACTGAAGAAGGATTTAATAGACTTTCAGATGAATTCTCTAAATCTCATGATTAAGAAGAAAAGATCTACCAAATGGAGATATTGATGAATATGAAAAAAAATTAAAATGAGTATCATCCTTAGATAGTTCTACTCATAAATCAAGTGACAATAAACTGGAGGAGACCCCAATATATGAACAGAAAGAAGGAGCCTTATCAAGTTTTCCTATTTCTGAAGAAACTATAAAGCTTCTGAAAGGTTGAGGGGTAGCATATCTCTTTCCTTATTCATGTAAGATCTTTGGTCCTGTATATGAAGGAAAAGATTTAAAAGCTCAAGCACAGACAGAAACAGGAAAGATACTCTCTTTTGCCATCCCCTTGATTGAAAGACTCCAAAGAAATCAAGAAATAATTTTAAAAAGCTGCTCAACAAAGGTACTTGTTTTGGCTCCAAGAAGGGAACTGACAAACCAAGTAGCCAAAGACTTCAAAGATATAACTAGGAAGCTCAGTGTGGGATATTTTCATGGCAGAAGCCAAATTAATTATATTCAAAATCATATTGACATCTTGGTTGGGACCCCTGGTCATTATCAAAGACCATGTGCAGAGTGACAGATTGGATCTTTCTAAACTGTGCCATGTCATGCTTGATGAAGTGGATCAGATGTTAGATTTAGGGTTTGCTGAGCAAGTTGAAGATATTATTCATGAATCCTATAAAACTGATTCTGAAGACAATCCTCAGACTTTACTTTTTTTTTGCAACTTGCCCACAGTGGGAATACAAATTTGCAAAAAAAAAAAAAAAAAATGAAATCCAGATATGAACAGGTTGACCTTGTTAGAAAAATGACTGAAAAGGCTATAACTACTATGGAACATTTGGCCATCCAGTGTCTTTGGTCTCCGAGGCCAGCAGTTATTGGAGATGTCCTTCAAGTCTCAAGTGGGTCTGAAAGGAGGGCTATTACTTTCTGTGAGACCAAGAAAACATAATTGAAATTGCCATGAATCCATACATAAAACAGAATGCCCAGAGTTTACATGGAGACATTGCACAATAACAAAGAGAAATTACACTGAAAGGCTTCAGAGAAGGCAGTTTTAAAGTTCTGGTGGCAACTAATGGGGCTGCCCATGGTTTGGGCATTCATATTGAGTCCTATATCCACTGCTCTGGATGCACAGGTAGAGCCAGACAGACAGGGATTTGTATGTTTTTATCAACGAAGAGAAAGAGGTAAGATAAGTGGAATAAAATACAGGAATTACTTTTAAACATGTAGATGTTCCTTCTACAATGGATTTAGTTAAATCTAAAAGCATGGATGCCATCAGGCCTCTGGTTTCAGTTTCTTATTCTGCTATTGAGTTTTTCCAACCATCAGTTCAGAGACTGAAGGAAGAGAAGGAGGCAGTGGATGCATTGGCTGCAGCAGTAGCCCATATGTATGATGCATAAAACTTTGAACCACAATCTTTAATCATCTCTGATAAGGAGTTTGTGACCATGACTTTGGAAAGCCTAGAGGAAATACAG
>CAUYPK010167151.1:0-65860 GCA_963574355.1 Loris lydekkerianus
AAACTTTTTTGCAATCTTTTATTCTATAGGTTATGCCTTTTTTTTTTTTTTTTTTTTTTTTTTTTTTTGAGGCAGAGTCTCACTATGTCACCTTCAATAGAGTGCCATAGTGTCACAGCTCACAGTAATCTCTAACTCTTGGCCTTAAGTGATTCTTTTGCCTCAGCCTCCCAAGTAGCTGGGAGTACAGGCGCCCACCAGAACGCCCGGCTATTTTTTGTTGCAGTTGTCATTGTTGTTTAGCTGGCCCGGGCTGGATTCGAACCCACCAGCCTCGATGTATGTGGCTGCTGATGTAACCACTGTGCTACAGGCGCCAAGCCTAGAAGAAATACATATTAACATACTTTTTCCTTTATGGTTTGTGCATTTGTTTCTAGCTTAAAAAATATTTTCCTATCCCACGTCATTGAGTGGTCTCAGACTGATTTTAGAAATGTTTTAACGTAGCTGGGTGTGTTGGCTTATGCCTGTAATCTAGCAATCCGGGAGGCTGACGCAGATGGATTGCCTGAGCTTAAGAGTTTGAGACCAGCCTGAGCAAAAGTGAGATCCCATCTCTAAAAATAGCTGAATGTTGTGGTAGGTGCCTGTAGTCCCAGCTACTTGGGAGACTGAAGCAAGAGGATCGCTTGAACCCAAGAGTTTGAGGTTGCTGTAAGCTGTGACGCCATGGCACTCTACTGAGGGTGAGGAAGTAGAACTCTGTCTAAAAAAAAAAAGAAAGAAAAAGAAGAAGAAATGTTTTAACGTCATGCTTTTACAGTCAGGTTTTTTTAAAATTTTATTTTTATTTTTTAGAGACAAAATCTTGCATTATCACTATCAGTAGAGTGCCATGGCGTTACAACTCACAGCAACCTCCAATCCTTGAGCTTAAGTGACTCTCTTGCCTCAGCCTCCCAAGTTGCTGGGACTACAGGTACCCGCCACAATGCCCGGCTATTATTTTTGTTGCAGTTTGGCCGGGGCCGGGTTTGAACCCATCACCCTTGGTATATGGGATATATATATACCACCATATATGCCACAGGCACCACCCTACAGTCAGGTTTTTACTCCCCTAGAATTTATCATATATAGTGTGAGGCAGGGATTTATTTTTCCATACAGATAACCAGTTACCCTACATTATTGAAGAAGGATAAAGTCATTTTTTTAAAATACTGTCATATATCAAGTTTCCAAATAGGACAATCTAGACTGCTCCTCTTGTTCTTTTCTACTGGTCTGTTTGTGGTTACCATGACTTCACACTGTGTTCAGAATGCTGGAAACCGTACAGCAGCATGTGTTTCTGGTTTATTACTAGAAAGCAAATATCAACTACTATGTTGCATTGTGGTTGCACATCTGTCAGAAGTTGAAGGTCCATCTTGGCTCAGACAGCTGGGCACAGGGGGAAATGAGGGATTTGAGCCTTACAGAAAGGGGAAGGTCTTGAGGTATGAAATAAAGTGAGTATCAAGAAATTCAGGGGAGATGTAATGGAAGACTCCTTCAGTACTACAGCCAGATGGGATCTCTAAACAGTGTGTGGAGTAGTCTACCCAGGGTGAAAAGGATGGTCTGGTGGCCACACGCTCTGTCTTGGGAGTCAGACCAGGTTTGATCTTTAACAGGATAATTCACCTCTCTGGAATTTAATTTCCTCATCTATAAAATGGGGCAACAGTAGGTTTCCTCATAGGATTGTTGAGAGGGCTAAATGAAATAACGCACAGGGGATTTAGCAATGTCCTGGCCCATACCTGGATGGCAACAAAGTGGTGGTTGTTTTTACCCTATTTCCTTGATTTTAAGAGCAACTCCTTTCCCAATTTCACAATTCTGAAATCAGAACAGCTTTTACTATTACTCTGTATAATGGTTTGGTTTTTCCTTACAGATCATTGTTTAGAATGTAGGAGACAGACAAAAATATCTTGACTTGGGAAGGAGTTATGCTGTATAATATTCAGGGCAGACTTCAATCAGAATGCCGGATGGAATCAGGTGCCTACTAGGCAGGAGGAGTTGAGAGAGAATCACTTAAAACTGCAGATGTCCTGTGCCCAGCTAATGACCCCTACCAGGTAGAAGATGGCAAAGGGTGTGGTAGGTGCTGAAGAAAGACTCTGCTCTTGGCTTTGCCGGTCCTGTACGGTGTGAGCCTGCCCCACACAGCCTCTGCTTCTTCCTACCCAGTGGGACTCATAATCCTGACTGCTGCTTCACTGGCTCTGAGATTCAGGTGAGTCTTTACCTGAGTAGACTTTGCCTCGTGTGAGTACCAGGGAATGAAGCTGTCAGTTTCCAGGCTGTGCCTCTCCCCTGTCAGCCACTATACCTGGCTGGGGATTTCCTTCTTATACATTCTTCCCCTGAATTACAGGAATCCTGCCTGCTCTTCAAAGCTATCTCAAACGTATGTTCTTCTTCAAGCCTCGTCTCCCCTTCTCCCTCCATTCTGGATGAGTACTGCTCACTATCTCCTTTGTCTCTCAGAGAAGTTTTCAAATTCTGCCTTGTGTTGGCTCTCTTCTTGTTCTGTTTGATGTACCCCAGAAGATTGCCAGCCCTGCGAGGGCAGAAGCATGGCTGACTTTTGCAAACCTTGTAGTTCTAGCAGAGGATAGCACTGCAGAGAGGATGAAATCTCATGGAAGCATTTGCTAAGTACCTACTATATGCCACACGGTGCAGTGGTAGGAATACGGCCCAGAAATGGTGCTGGCCAGGGAGGAAGCTGTCCATGTGCCCTAGGTCATGGACAGGGCACATGCTTGCACAACCTGACCCATCCACCTGTGTGTGAGCATGGACAGTGGCCTTCTGTGTGGCATGGTGCTGTGTGAGTGGGGTGGGAAGGTCAGTCTGGTCCTTGTGCATTGGCTTTGAGAGGCAGGCCTGGGGACCGTGGCTGGATGTCCATGTGTAGGCCTGAGCAAGGCGGGAGGGGCTCTGGAGTATGTGAGAGGGGAAGGTGAGGAAGGGAGATTGGGTGGGGAGTCTGTGGATCATCAGTACTCTAGTGATTCTGGGCCCAGGAGAAGCTATGGTGTCTTCCTGACCTGAGGTGTCAACCAGCAGCTCTGGTCTCCAAGGTGCTACCCCTTATGTTCAGGGGTGGAGACTGCCCTGTGTGGGGCAGGGGATGCCTCCTGCTTGGTGTGAGCTGAGGTGGCCCTGAAGAGCCTGGGGCCATGGTAATCGGGCCCTGGGGCGCCTGTAAACTCATGATAATGACCACTTGGACCTTGGGCCTCATGCCAGGGCCCTGTCTACATTCTTCATCAGGGAAGGCAGAGGACACTGGAAAAACCAGTCTGGGTGTATGAGGCCCATTTTATGTTGATCTTAAGAGAGTACTGGACTTTAGGGGGGAGTTTAGGAGCCTAGAAATCTTTCTTTAAACTCTGACTCTTTCAGAAAGTTGGTTGTGTTGGTGAGGTCAGCACACCCAACTTCTCTAAGTCATGTCTGTGAACAGGCCAAGGGGGCAAGACAAGAGTTTAGGGTTTGTCCCTTTTCCCTCTGGGGAAGGCACCCAGCACGTCACCCTGAGCAGTGCTTGGGCTTGCTGTGGTCAAAAAGGGTTTGCTGTCATGACCTTTGTGACAGTCGAGAGGGGAGCCTGGTGGAGAGGGCACAGCTGTGCTTGCCCAGGGTCATGGCCAAACCCAGCAGGAGCCTTGGTGAGTGAGATCTACGAACTGCGGGGTGTGGCTCTGCTCATCTCCTTGTCCCAAGGGTTCCCACTGTAATCGTTCAACGTATAATAGTTGCTCAGCAGACATTTGGAATGAGTTGTTTAGTTACCTACTCCTTGCCTATTCAGTTCATTGGTGAGGAGGGTTTCCTGTGCAGCCATGTCAAATTACTATAAACGTCTTGACTTAAAACTGCAGAAGATCATTCTCTCATAGTTCTGGAGACTAGAAGTCAGAAATCTGACAGGGCTGCCTTCCACCTAGGGCACCTGGGGGACTGCCTACCTCCGGCAGCTTTTGCTGGCTGCAGGCCTTCCTTGACCCCTGGCCCCACTGGGACAGTCTCTGCCTCCGTGGTCACATGGCTGCCTCTTCTCTCCGTCTCCTTTCTGTTTCTCTGAGCACCTAACATTGGATTTAGGGCCTGTCCAGGTAATACGGGATGATCTCCTCATCTCAGAATCCTTAACCTGATTCCATTACATGCTAAGACCATTATTCCAAACAGAAGGTCACATTCCCAGGTCCTGCAGATTAGGATGTAACCTATCTTTTTGGAGACCACCATTCAGTTCACTAAGGGGGGTGTCTTGGATTACTTAATTATAAAGTAATCTTTATAATTACTTGCTTGTTTAGATACATAATGGCTTTTAGTCACTGGAGTTGCTTTTCCTAGTTTATTGTTTGCAGTAAGTTTTAAAATTCATACATATATGTAACTTTAAGTCTTATATACCTATATTTCCTTTTCTTCCTACAGCTTTAGGTTCAGAAAGTCCTTCTATATTGTCTGATAAGTAGTCATTCTTGTTAGAATAAAACGTTAAGAAATTGGCTTTTAAAAAAATAACAAAATTGTATATATTTATCACATAGGTAGTGTTTTAAAGTACGCGTATATTTCATGCTTTGAAATATGTATACAGAATGGCTAAATTGAGATAGTTAACATGTATTAACTCACATACTTACCATTTTTTTTGTGTTGACAAAGTACCTGTTAGCATATTTCAAGGACATAAATACTCTGTTATTAACTCTAGTCACCATGTTGTACAATAGATCTCTTGAACTTTTTCCTCCTGTCTGACTGAAATTTGTATCTTTTGACCAATTCCTCTTTACCCCCCTGCCCTGCCAAGAAATTGACTTTTTAATCCAGTGATAATTTGTTTTGATATTTACCATGCGGTATCTGCCCTTTGAAAAAAGTAGCCAGCCTCTACATGTAATAAAATTTCATAGGCCTATATACAGACAGGCATACAAAAAAACAGGGGGCTGGGGTAATCCACAGAGATCTGAGTAAGGCTTGTAGTTTTATAAATTTCACTATGCCCATGTCAGTTGCCTGGTTTGGAAAACGGACCATAGTTACATCAGTTGCCACCATTGTGAGAAACTGTGGAGGGCACTCAGGACTTTAATGAGCTATTTTTGTAACTTCTTGTGGATCTATAATCATTAAAAATAAAAAACATTTGAAAAGCAAGTCATATTTACTAGTATCAGCTACTAAATCATGTATTCTCTTATTTGTATTTTTTTGTTGTTGTTGTAGTTTGGCCGGGGCCGAGTTTGAACCCACCACCCTTGGTACATGGGGCTGGCGCCCTACTCACTGAGCCACAGGAACTGCCCTATTCTCTTATTTATAAAACATCCTTTATTGTGATATGTGCTAGAGCGTCTCCGAGTTGTGTTTAACATTTCATTTGGGACATATTGGCATCATTTGATGTATGTATTGTAGTCTTCCCCAGGAGGAACATGGTGTATCCTATTAATTCAAGCTATATTTTAAGTCTGAGACAAAATGTATGTAATTTTCTTCAGGTTATTCATAGATACTTTTAAAGTTTTTTTGTTACTGTGGATGGCTCTCTTCCCTTTGTATTCTCTAACTAGCTTGTGCTGGTTGTATGTCACTGAATAGAATCCCCACACCCTTTCAAATACATGAAATTCTTTTAACTGGGGAAATGCTTTTCATTCTGCCATTAGAGACAATGTTTAACAGGCTTCTTCGTTCCTTTAAACCTACTCTCAGGAAGGGTATGGTCAGTTATTTACTCTGTAATGTGAAATTTAAGTAGCTGTGTTCTCCATACATGTGTATTGGGGGGGGGGAGGGCTTATAAGGCATAGACATTTGTGTTTTGTAATTTTCATGCTAACTATATTTTCCTGGATTCTGTTTCTTTGAAAATTGGATCTCTGTAGGGGTCACATGGTGAGTTGTGTGGGATGTCCTGGGCCTAAACAGGCTGGTGGACAAACTGGCCACCAGGCTAGAGAGTGGGCTGAGCTGGCCATGGGCTCTCTTCTCTGCTTTGCTCCTCGGGACCTTGAGGCCTGGGAGGGCACTGCAGGTGTTGAGAAGGCCACTAGCTGGAGAGCCCCAAATTTGGAAACACTCAAATGGAAAAGGTACCATTAATCTCCACTCAGGCCAATCTTATGAAATCCGACTGCTGGAGAATCGCAAGCTGGGAGACTTCCAAGATCTGAACACAAAGTATGTCAAGGTAAGCCTGGGGGCTTGATGAGGGTTTGCGCCCCTGGGCTTGCTGGGGGTGGGTGGCAGGCAGGAGTGGCTGGGAGGTTGAGGAAAGGCCTCAGAGAGAGAGGCCAGGCATCATCTTGGCCCTCATCCATGAGAAGCAGCCCCTGTTCCCATGTCTGGAGTGTGTTGTCCAGGTGGGGATCAGACAGAGAGGCTGGAAGCACCAAGAACCCGAGTGGCTCGGGCAGACGGGGCAGGCTTAGGCTCACACTGGCTTTATCACCTACTAAACTTTCCTGAGCTTAGTTTGTGCTCACCTGCACAAAGAGCTGATAAATTAGACATGACTGTAAAACACTTAGTAATCCAGGGAAAACTGGTCATCGCTATTATTTTTGCTGGTAGTTTTACTGGGGTTCTGGGAGGGAGTAGTATATGGAGCTTCAGAACTGGGACAGAGACTCCAGGAGGAGGGCCCCTGAAGGGGGTGCTTGGGGACAGAGGCAGGTTCCTCTTGGGCTCCGCCTGGCCCCACACTCAGCTAGTGCCCTGCTGGCCTTCCCTCCCTAGAGCATCATCCGTGTGGTTTTCCATGACCGCCGACTGCAGTACACAGAACACCAGCAGCTGGAGGGCTGGAGGTGGAGCAGGCCTGGGGACCGGATCCTGGATATTGGTGAGTCCCCCCCAGTAGGCAAGGCCCAAGACCCCCAGGCCACACTGGAGTTCTTCTTGGATGCCATCTGAATCCATGCCCACAGGGCTTTTTGGTGCCCTCCTGCTCTATGCTAACCCCTGTGACAGTTTGCAGAGATGACCAGGCCATCAGCTCCTGCCCTCATGGAGCACGATTTTCAGTGGAAAAGACCTATGGAATTCACAGACCTATTTTCAGGGAGAATCCTGTGCAGAAGAATGGAGATGTAAAGGATTTTAATAAAAGGCATCACGACCATCGTAAAGATAGAGGGGCGAGAGAAATGGGATCTGGGGGGCCCAGGTCCCAGCTTGTAGTTCTTTATCCATAGCCCTGCGGTTTAGGTGGGTTTTGGAATTCAGAAGCTGCGAGGACGGTAGGTGCATCTACCCATAGCATCAGGGATCACGGCCCATAGGCACCCAAGAGCAGTGATATTCCTACACAGAGATAAAAGAACTGTTCACACACAATGGGATAAAGACCACCAAGAGCTTCGTGGTGATTCAAATTGGCATTTGGCATTTCAAATTGAGGTGAGGGAATTTGGGCCTGTAAGAAGAGTCCTTTCCTAAATATGTGGGAGAAGCTGACAACTGCACTTTTGTGTGTGTGTATGTGTGTGCAGATATTCCACTGTCTGTTGGTATCTTGGACCCCAGGGCCAGCCCGACCCAGCTGAACGCAGTCGAATTTTTGTGGGACCCTGCAAAGAGGGCATCTGCATTCATTCAGGTAAGGGGAAGGATGCTCCCCTTTCACTGAAAGCCTGGGCTTTGGAGTGTCCAGCTTGTAGTTTCGAAAACCAACCAGCACGAAAGGGCCTGGAAGGGCTCCTGTTCTCTGTGCACTGTAGGCGGGAGGGTGTGAGTGTTGCTCAGAGTCACGGAGCGAGTCGGTCCACAGGGCTGGGAAAAGGACTTTGGAGGGTTTTAGAATTCTGTTTGGGTTCAGCTTATAGAATATATAACCTTTTAGAAACTTATTTCCTGACATAAATAATTTGAAAGTAACATTTTCTCCTTTATAGTTTCTATTGTTGTATGATTCTTTTTGAGCCTCTTGGTTTTCTCACCCATTTTATAAATCAGATAACGAATATGAAGACCGTTAACACAGTACCTGGTCCATAGGAATCACTCAAGAAAAGTTAGCAATCTTTTCTTTATTTAAAAAATAATTACAGCACTCTTATGGGATTTAATAAATAAGCAATGAAATAAAATTTTAAAAAGCCAAATAAAATAACCAAAAAACCCCCCAAAATGTATTTAAAAATTATTATGGTGTTATTATATTGTTATAATTATGTATTAAATTATATTATTATAAGTATATATGGAGTGTCTTCCATGTGGCAGGTACTTATCAGAAATATAGATATGCTTCAAGCTTTCCAGTTATGCTTCCAGCTAGGCCCACGTAACTTGGAACCGGGACATTAGAGAGTGGTCAGGGTGACCCTGTGGTCCCTGCCCTGAAGTCGGTAGGATCCCCCCAGGGAGAGGTCTCAGGGTGGGAGAGTTGGTGTGGCTGTTGGGGTTGGTGGCTTGGAGCAGCGGTAAAGATGCAGCGGGTCAGTCAGGGCCTCCTCAGTAAAGGGATAAAAGCAGGACAACATGTCTTTTGCGGGCAAGGGAACAGGGTGGCCATGGGCCTAAGGGAATGGGTGGAGTGTCGGAAAGAGCAAGAGGTTGAGGCAGGCCTGGGCTGACAAGGCTGGGACAGACGCCTGTACACAGAGGGGACCCAGCCCAACTGCTCACGTCTCCCTCCCAGGTGCACTGTATCAGCACAGAGTTCACCCCCAGGAAGCATGGGGGCGAGAAAGGCGTGCCTTTTCGAGTGCAGATCGACACATTTAAGCAGAATGAGAACGGAGAGTACACAGAGCACTTGCACTCAGCCAGCTGCCAGATCAAGGTGTTCAAGGTAGGATGCCCCCACCCCACCTCCGCTCGCTCTTCACCCCCCTGCAGTCATATCCTCCCTGTAGTCACATCCTCCCCCAGGACCTTTGAGATTTCTCTTGGAAGCTCAGCAGGGAGCCCTGTGTCCCTTCAGTGCTGGCCCTTCTGCCTGGACTCTGCATAAGCGCTGGCTGTGTGTCAGGGAGTGAAGGTTGCCCCTGCCCTGCTGGGAACATTTTCTTACCTGTGGCACCTGCTCCGTGTCTTCCAGAAGTCTTGGCATCCCCACATGTCAATCCTGGGCTCTCCTTTATAAGAATGATTGGATGTGCACACTGTTTTAGATTTTTTTTTTCCCCAAACCCTTTATAATTGTCCACAGGTTCTCACATCTGTATTTCTCCTTAAAACTCAAGTCAGGAGGCCCTCCCTGCTTAGGGCCCATGGCCACTTTTGTCCCTACAGTGGCTTCCTGTGGAGAAGCATTTTCAGAGGCACCACCTCACTTTTCCTTTCTTGCTTCATTCCCTACAATCACCTGATACTGTTTTCCATCTCCTCCATCTGGACTGAGTATTTCCTGAAGATGGTAGTCAGTGATCTAGCTCACTGTCTCGTGTGGCCTCAGGGAGATATGGAGGGTTGCAGCAGAGCCTGCATCATTCTTAGGGTGTGAGGGCGGCCTGTACTAGAGCAGGGCCTAACCCCTATAAGCCCCGCCAGCCTGGGCAACGCTAGCAGATGTTTGTGAGTGGGTTTGGACCCACTTTCCAGGCCCCAGTGCCTGTGCTGTCATCCCCTTCTTTTGCATTTAAGTGAATTTGGAACCTGCTAAAAAAGTTCCTTCTGCTGGCGCTGGAGACCCAAGAGGGAGTGGCTTCAGATAGGGCCTTGTTAGGAAGATGGGTATGTACTGATCTCCCAGATTTTAGGCACAGGCCTAT
This sequence comes from Loris lydekkerianus, assembly GCA_963574355.1. Lineage (NCBI taxonomy): Eukaryota > Metazoa > Chordata > Mammalia > Primates > Lorisidae > Loris > Loris lydekkerianus. Next base: position 9,753 of record CAUYPK010167151.1, read on the forward strand.
ATAAAGTCCATGCTTGGGTTGTATGTGGAAATAAGAATCCACAGGTAGAATCATACACCTGGTGGCTGAGTGGCTGATCTGTTCCCCAGCTAGACTGGTAGCCCCAGGGGTCTGGGACAATGCCACCTCCCTCTCTGCAGCGTCCTCTGCAGAGCCTGGCACACACACAGCTCTTGGCAGTGAGTTGAGGATGGTGCCAATTACAGCCACCGTAAGTGGAGTCAAGGGGGAGCTGACAGTGTCTATACTTGGGAGACCACACAGCCAGGCTGCTGCTGTCCTTTGCCAGGGTAAGACTTGGCTGCCCAAACACCATGGCAAAGGATTCGGAAGCCCCGGCTGGGCTCCGTGGATTGGGATGTGGACTGACCTGGTGGGGAAACAGAAGTGGTGGTATGAAGGCGTGTGTGTCTTTCCCGCCAGAGTGTTAACTCCCTTCGGAAGCCCACTTTGGGGTTAGGAAGCAGTGAAAGGAAGGCCTCCAGGGGAAGTTGTGCTTCTCTACTGCTTTTATGTCCTATTGCTGCTGTAACAAGTGACTGCAGACTTAGTGACATAAAACTACACACGTTTATCATCTTATAGTTCTGGCCATCAGGAGTCTGAAAGGGGTCTCGCTGGGCTGATGGTGTCAGCTGTATTTCTCCCCGGGGGCTCTAGGAGAGGCTGTATTTCCTTGCCTGTTCCAGCTTCTAGAAGTCAGCCCATTCCTTGGCTCACAGCCCTGTCCCCATCTTCAAAGCCAGCAAGGATAGGCTGAGCCCTTCTCATGTGGCCTGCTCTGACCTACCCTTTTGCCCTCTTCTTGCTGTGATCATATTGGGCCCACCTGGTAATCCAGGATAGTTTTCCTATTTTAATGCCAGTCACTTACAATCTTAATTCAACCTGAAACTTTGATTCCCCATTTGCCAGGTGAGGTTGCATATTCACAGGTTCTGGGCATTAGGATGTGGCCATCTTCAGAGACCGTTATTCTGTTGACCATGTCCACCCATGCAGTGGACTCCGTGGCCTCTGGTCTTTCTGCCCACTCTGGAGTGCAGTGCTCTTTGTCCCCCTGCCCCTGACATTTGCACGGCTGTGCACTGTGGTCTTTCCCTAACCTTCAGATTTTTGTTCCTCCAGTCATCCCTCTTCCCTCATGCACAGGCCACATTTGGGGTCCCTCCAACCAGTGTCCACCTCAGGCAGTGATTCGCTTCCTCACCCAGCAACTCTCACAGAATATACCCTGGGAAAGAGGCACCAGGCTGGGCAGCAGGAGAGAGAATGGGGTAGGGGCCTCTGCCTGAGGGAGTGCCCTGTCCTTCCTAAGGCCCCCTTTCCACACCTGTGTCCGGGGCTTAGGAGTGAGGGCTCTGGGGAGTCAGATGCTTAGGAGTAGCTCAGGGAGCTGGGCTGGAAGCTGCCTTGCCTGAGTGTCCTGAGGAAGACCTTGGCACCTCCCGCCAGGGGATTGGGGAGCCGGAGTCCCCAGCCCCCTGAAACTGGTTCCTCAGGGTGGATGGGGGTGGTGAGGAGCTTCCCCTACCCAAGGAAGCTGATGAGTTGGGTGTGTATAAGCAGGCTGAGCTGAGCCTGACTGTCTCTCATAGGGAACCCTGGCTTGTTGGAGCTATGCTCTGGGTTTTTGCATTGGGTACCAGGGACTCTGGAAGGAAAGGCAGGGCCCTTCTTGCCAGTGGGCTCCCTGCAGGCCTCACTGAGGCTAAATCCATGCAAGCTCAGCCACTGGCTGGTATGACCCCACCCTACCTGTAGCCTCTGGGCAGGGAAGAAGTAGAGCAGGGAGGCCAGGTCACGTGGTGGGTGTGGATGCCCATGTCCAAGCCACTGGTGTCTCCCCTAGCCCCAGCCTCACTCTCAAACTGAGCACTGGGTCTGATGTTGTGTCCATACAACTCCCTGTAACCCTGCCTCCGTCTGGGGCAGGGACCACCCTGAGGGATACTTTCTAAAAACCCTTTAGCTGGGGGCCCAAAGTTGTGATGTGAGGAAGGTGTTCACTGGAATGAAAATTCTTGAAGGTGCCACTGAGTTCAAACTCCTTGTTTATTGCCTGCCCACCATGCGTGGTCTACTGCTCACCTGGTAAAGCCGCTCAGTCTAGGGCTGTTTGCGCTCTGTGTCTGAGCTTGCCAACTGGCCCGTGAGCTCATGAGACACACATGGTCAGGTGATGATGCTTGCAGTGAGCCCAGAAAGTACCTGAGAGTGGGGACTGTGGGGCCAGCTGTTGGTGCTGCACACCTGAATCACTTTAAGTTCAGCTTAAAGTCTGTGAATAAGGGGAATAATAGTAGCTATGAAGCCTGCACACCCTCTGTAAGTTGCTCAGGTTTATAGGACACCCAGGATTGGCAGCCTCTCCCTCTGTAACTTAGCGATCTGAGGATGGGGACATTACCCTGCATGTGGAGTATAGGCTGGGAGCTTGCAAGGGTCATAAGAGTCAGGTGCATGGCCAGGACTTCCCAGCACGCAGGTGTAGACCAAACCCAACCAGCAGCTCCTACTTCCTCCTTTTTTGTAAGCAGTGGAGGTTGGAAAGGATCTTTTCCGGGCATTTCTATGTGAGCAGCCTCTGAGATCCCTCAAGTGGTGAAGTGCTGGTAGGACCACATGTTTGAAGACCCAGAGGGGAGAGAGGTGCTGTCGCCTCTGCAATCCTGCCTATGCTTCCAGCCCTGGACAGAGGTGGGGAACATGCAGACCTCCAGTGGCCGCTGCTCAGTCTTCCTGTTGGGTCTTCCTCCAACAACTGCCTTCCTCCCTTTTGGACTAAGTTTATCCTGTGTCCTGCCTTGCAGCCAAAGGGAGCTGACCGGAAACAGAAGACTGATCGGGAGAAGATGGAGAAAAGAACAGCCCAAGAAAAGGAGAAATACCAACCGTCCTATGAAACCACCATCCTCACAGAGGTAAACGGCCGGGCACTAGGGACAGAGCTTCCAGTGGCCTTCCCCCAAGAACAGGTTGTTGGTTTAAGATTCTTGGAAAGTTGCCCATTGTGGGTGAGGCTTCTGAGCGTGTTCATTAAGTTGTACTGGTTCGCAGCGTCTGGAGCGCCTGTGCATCTGGTGAGGCCAAGGGCTGGACAGGTGTTTCAGAAATAACTTCCAGCCCTCTGCCACCTTGGAATGTGTTTGTGCTTTTCAAAATTAGGTTGTTTTTATATTTTTTAGTAGGTAACATATTCATATGGTTCAAAATGTTAAAAGTACGATAGAGTATACAACAGAAAACATCCCTCCTGCCACGGTCCCAGCCTCGCAGTTTCTCCAAGGGCAGCGGTGCCTTTATTTTTTTGTGCATCTGACTTGACCTTGTCTGCACTGAAGCCTGCTTTCTACACCAACCGTGTGCACACACACACAGTTTTGTACCTTGCTCTTTTTAATTAATAGCTTATTTTGGTGTTAGTAAAGAGAGTTCTAATTCCCTACCCCATGATATAGCCTCCATGAGGTGGCATGCTGTGGTTTCTTGTAATTTAGACAAGGGTGCAGCAATCTCTGTGCCTGGGCAGGTATGTATGTGGGAAGACATCGCAAGCGTCTACTCTCAGGGTGGGATCGCTGCTTTAAGCACTTACTCTTTTGTTGTTTGGGTAGAGGTTGGAATGTATTTTCTCTTAACCCTGACAGTGTTGCTAGCCCACTCTAGCCAGGGAAACTCCTGAGGTGCTCACCTCTCACCAGCTCCTGTTTTTTACAATACAGGTCTCACCAGCACTGCCTCTGATGGTGCTGTTAATTCTTTTTTTTTTTTTTTTTTATAGACAGAGCCTAAAGCTGTTGCCCCAGGTAGAGTGCTGTGGCATCACAGCTCACAACAACCTCCAACTTTTGGGCTTAAGAAGCGATTCTCATGCCTCAGCCTCCCAAGTAGCTGGGACAACAGGTGCCCACCACAATGCCCAGCTATTTTTTGCTTGTAGTTATCATTGCTATTTGGCATGCCTGGGCTGGATTCCAACCTGCCAGCTCTGGTGTATGTGGCTGGTGCCTTAGCCGCTTGACCTACAGGCGCCGAGCTGGGTGCTGTTAATTCTGAATGACTTGTTTCCAGTGCTTTCTGCGGTCAGGCCAACTAATTGGTGTTGGTGTATGTTCATTGAGTAATTGGAATCACAGGCTCTCTGAGCATGGGCCATGTTGACCATGGTGGGGGTAAGGCTGTGTTGAGGGTAAGGCATGGTGCATCTAAGAGAATGGCAGCCTGAGCTTGGCTGGATGTGGTACTGTGTGTAGGCATGTGTTTGTGTGTTGTGCATGTGTTTGTGTGTGTAATACAGACAGTATAAAAGCTAATTTGTGGCTCAGACAGATGCGTGCTGTTATTTAACTGAGGGTAACAGTGGCCAGAGAGCCCTGGGGCAGGAAGAGCCCTGTCCCACCCTCAGCCTGCAAAGGAGTGACAGGGTACAAGGACTGCATTTGTGGATTGGGACTTAAAATAGCTTTTTCCCATGCCTGGTCTATGCTTGTGCAGGTGATATGTTCCCCTACCTAGTGATCCTTTGTCTTATGGGATGGCCCTCAACCTTTCCACTGTTCTCCGAACTTCCACTGGAAGGAGAGGTCCTGGTGAGCCTCATGCAGTGTCTGTTTGAAGCCTCGCCACAGCACAATGTTGTTGGTGGAAAACCCTACCCTCTGGCCTGGGACCTGGGGAGGTGCCGGCTGCCCCTTCTATCAGCTCATCAGCTCTCCTCCTCAGGCTGCAGGATTTAGCACCAACAAACACATTCCAGCCCACACTCACAACATGGTTAATATTTACCAACCCTGTGGTTCGCTGGGTGATAGTAAATCTTCAGGAATGCTTCAAATTGGCTCTCTCCAAAGAGGCGTCATTGCAGGGCAGGGAAGAAATGAATACTTTGTCTGGTGACTTCTCCCAGCAGGCAGAACCTGTATGTCTTTGCTTTCTTTGGGAAACTCCTTGTGTGTTCTCATTTTTGGCTTCTGCACTAGAAGTTTTTTGAGGGCAAGGATCACATCTTTCATGTTTGTGCGTCTGCCGTTGCCCCTAGCGGATGCCTGAAATGTAATAATCACACATAGAATTTTGAGAGAAGTTGCTTTTCGGGATTGTGCAGTGCTTCTGTCCTGTCGGCAGCTTCTTTCTTCAAATGGCTGAGGGTTGTTTTCATAGTTCTGATTTTAGTTTATGTCTGTGTTTTATTTATTTTTTGAGAAGAGGTCTTGCTGTGTTGCCCAGGCTGGTCTCAAGCTCCTGGGCTCGAGTGATCCTCCTGCTTCAGCATTCTAAGCAGCTGAAACTACCAGCATGAATCTCGCTGGTCATTTTTTGTCTGGACGTTGCCTCAGGTCTGTCCAGTGCTTCCTGTAATACATGTGCACACATTCATCTGTACCAGGAAAAGTTCCTTCCATGCAGCCAGCCTGTTTTATTTTTTTCCTCCCTTTTCTTATGGACCCAAGAATCTTTTTTTTTTTTTTTTTTTTTTTTTGAGACAGACCCTCAAGCTGTCGCCCTAGGTAGAGTGTCCTGGCATCCCAACTCACAGCAACCTCCAGCTCCTGGGCTCAAGCGATTCTCCTGCCTCCGCCTCCCAAGTAGCTGGAACTATAGGTGCCCGCTACAATGCCCGGCTATTTTTTGGTTGCAGCCATCATTGTTGTTTGGCAGGCCCAGGCTGGATTCAAACCTGCCAGCTCAGGTGTATGTGGCTGGCGCCTTAGCCGCTTGAGGCTCAGGCGCCGAGCCGGGACCCAAGAATCTTGTTAGAGACAGTTTCCCACTTGGCTTGCTCACTGAATGTTAGGTGTCTTCTCTAAGGTATTTGGTTTACTCGGCGTGGCCCGTGGAACCTGCCTGGCTGTGGGTTGCTGAGTAAATGTGTGCTGCTTGTTGAGGATTGGGTCCTGTGTCGTTGGTATTGACAGGTTCTTGCTTGGGAGGGTCCAGGGAGCCCAGGTCAGCACCTGTGCAGACCCCAGCTCCTCTGCGAACCACTGCCCTGTGCTCTCTCCACAGTGCTCTCCGTGGCCTGACGCAGCCTACCAGGTCAACAATGCCCCATCCCCAAGTTACAATGGCTCTCCAAACAGCTTCAGCCTCGGTGAAGGGTACGTGTCAGCTGTCTCTCTCTGTTTCCCTGGAACGAAGACAGGTGTAGGTGCCTTTCTGATCATCCACTCTCGTGTTTGGTTCTCAGGGTGGGCAACTAGTGTTTCCGTCACAACAATTTTCAGCATTTGCAAAGCTTTTTGTTCTTGGAAATATATCCATAAACGTCTGATGGGATAGCAGCCCAGGACTTGCCCAGTAAAACCAAGATTGGCCTGAGGGTGCATTAGGGCAGCCACCTAAGATCGCCTCAGGTGCCCTCTGCAGTAGAATGGCTGTCCCAGACAGGGGAGCTTTAGGGAACAGCTGGTGGAGGGGGTGGCTCTGGTGACAGGGAGGGCTCTTCCTAGTTGTTTGTCTACCTTTTGTGTAAATTCACTGAGTGGTGGGGATCCGATGAAGAACCCACTCTGGGTTTTCAAGTGCTTATGGCACAGAAGCAGCCTCGCTGACACAGTCACGGGGCAGAACTATAGGCTGTTTTCTGACTGTCTCTGGCTTCAGGGAAACCCCAGGACACCTCTATGTCCCATTTCAGGAGCAGAAGCGGAGGCAGGGTAAGGCCTAGTGGGAGTCCACCTGGTTTCTGCCGGCAGGTTCCTCAGAGCCCAGCTTAGAGACAGAACTTTTCCAATAGGACCATGAGATTTTTCATGAACTTTTTTGTTTTTTTCATTTTCTTTCTTTCTTTCTTTCTTTTTTTTTTTTTTTTTTTTTTTTTTTGAGACAGTCTCACTCTGTTGCCCTGAGATTTAGTGTCATGGTTCACAGCAACTTTAAACTCTTGGGCTCAAGAGATCCTCTTGCCTCAGCCTTCTAAGTACTGAGACTAAGGTACCTGCTACAATGCCCAGCTAGTTTTTCTATTTTTAGTAGAGTTGAGGTCTCCCTCTTGCTCAGGCTGATCTTAAACTCTTGAGCTCAAGTGATCCACCTGCCTCAGCCTCCCAAAGTGCTGGGATTACTCACGTGAGCCACCATGTCCCACTGTTTGTGAACTTGATTCTATCAAAGTGAAGAGTCCTCCTGTGGGGAAGGCATAAACATAAAGAAGAGGACATACTTAGATTCAAGCAGACCTAGTTGTAGATCTATACCTGTACCTCCTTACCCTCCCTGAGCCTGTTTCCCTTCTGCAGAGAGGGAGTGAGAATTCCTCACTGCAGCCGGAGAGAATGTGTGCGCAAATGCTTTGCACCCCGTAGACATTTGATGAAAAGCAGCTGTTTTCACTGGTGACCGCTCCAAGGGTCATCCTGTAGAAAAGGACCTTTTCTTCCACTGTAGTAAAGTACACCTGCCACAGCCTTGACCATTTGTAAGTGAACAGGTTGGTGTTAATGACATTCACATTTTTGTATGGCCATCACGACTGCCCACCTGAGAGGGCCATTTCCGAGGGTGTCTTTCTCCTACAAACCCTGGTGCTCAGGTGTGTACCTTCTTCTTGAGTTTGCCTTTGAGGAAGGTGGTAAGCCTCCCTTTTGGATAAAAACATGACAGTGTTTTTCCTCTTGGATAGATGCCCCACTCTGGGTGCTGATTTACTGGGCGTCTTTTCCCCCCTCCCACCACCTCATAGAAAGATGTGTGGCCGATGACCCTTTGGTTTGGCGGCAGCTTCCCGGGTGCTGAGTCACTGCGGGGGCAGCCTGGGTCCTCCCCTCCCCCTGAGCTGGGGCTCGGTGTAGACACTGAGCGGGAGGGAATTCTGAGGAAGACTTCCCCAGGTCAGACCCCAGTGAAGGGGATCATCATTGGCTGGGTCAGTGTAGTCTATCAGGGCTTCCTGTCCCCACCGAAGAGCCCATTAGGGCTTTTGAGGGATTGGACGATGGCTCCTGCTTACGTTCCGCTGACTCGGGAAATTCTTGAGCACTGATTTCATTTAAAACAAGTCCTGCATCTGTTGGCAAGCAAAATGCCAGGCAGATGGCAGGACCTCTGGCAGGTCCCGGGGAGCTTGCTCTGTCCTCACCACCTCTTCCTTTCCTTTGCAGCAACAACTCCCCGACCCACCTGGTGGAGGCCCTGCCCATGGGCAGCGACGTAAGTGTTTGTGCCTGGCTTTCTGACTAGCAGAGCCCGGGGGTCCCAGCTGCTCCCTCACGGCCTCTGCTCTCTGCCCACAGCACCTGCTCCCATCCGCCTCCATCCAGGACGCTCAGCAGTGGCTCCACCGTAACAGGTTCTCGCAGTTCTGTCGGCTCTTCGCCAGCTTCTCAGGTGAGCGCCTCTGAGTCGTGGTTAAAGCCCTGGGCGTCTGGGAGACCCCGAGCGGTCTGGGTTCACTCACACGTGCTGACCCCATTTCAGAGCAGAGGCAGAGGCAGGGTAAGGCCAGGTGGTGGCCCACCTGGTTTCTGCTTGTAGGTTCCTCAGAGCCCAGCTTACAAACAGAGAGCTTTTCCAATGGGACCATGAGATTGTCCGTGAACTTGAGTTGTGTTTAAAACCCTGGACCAAGTACAAAGATGCTGCCTCTAGAAGGTCCCAGTTGAGTGTGACCTTAAGAGGACTGTCTGGGTCATATCAGCTGTGGAGGTGGGTGTGCTCAGGTCTGCCCAGAAAGTGTCCCCTTAGCCAAGTGGGGCAACGCAGGCCTTCCTTGCTCTTTGCCTACTATTCTTTTTTTTTTTTTTGAGACAGTCTCATTATGTCTCCCTCAGTAGAGTGCCATGGCATCATAGCTCACAGCAACCTCAAACTCTTGGGCTTAAGCGATTCTCTTGCCTCCCAAGTAGCTGGGACTACAGGCGCCTGCCACAACGCCCGGCTATTTTTTGGTTATAGTTATCACTGTTGTTTGGCAGTCCCGGGCTGGATTTGAACTTGCCAGCTCCACTTTATGTGGCTGGCACCCTAGCCACTGAGCTATAGGTGCTGAGCCTTCCTACTAAAATCCTGTTCATCATATACAAAGCCACAACCTGGGAGATGGAGATGAAGTCATGACTGAGACGGGAAGGCTGGTTCTTCTTCCTTCTTTAAAAGGCTTTGGAGGGTGGCACTTGGGGCTCAAGGAGTAGGGTGCCGGCCCCATATACCAGAGGTGGCGAGTTCAAACCCAGCCCCAGCCAAAAATTGCAAAAAAAAAACAACAACAACAAGACACACACACACACACGTCCCTGTACAGAAATGCACGTGTCACCAGTGCCACATGCTGATGAAATGTATGCCCAAAGATTAAGTGCCAATGAAAAGTAAAGTGGCAGGGGACAGGCAGGCAGGAACAGGCAGCGAGGACCCGTGGTTTCTATTCTATTCCCGTCCGAGAGCACTGACATCTCCTGGGCTGTGACCTTCTGATGTCGTTTGGCTCTTTGTTGTCTCTCTCTGGGTGATGTCTGGTGCCCACCGAGGGTGAGGCTGGCTCTTCCCCACCCCCTGCCCTAGTGCTGGAGCTGCAGGAGCAGAGTCCTTCCTCTGTGTCCTGTGTGACAGAAGGGCCACTTTCCTGCCTAGGTGCGGATTTGCTAAAGATGTCCCGAGACGATTTGGTCCAGATCTGTGGTCCGGCAGACGGGATCCGGCTCTTCAATGCCATCAAAGGCAGGTGGGTGTTGGATTCTCTGGGAAGCTGGCCAGGGGACACTGCCTGGCTGCATGAGGTGGGCAGCCCCCACCTCAGCCCTCTGTGGGGGGGATGGGCTGGTTGGTGGGCCTGGGGCTCCTTAGGCAGGACCCTTTCTGCAGGGCAGGTGAGTGGAGGAGAAGTGTGGTGAGAGGGCCACAGACTGAAGCGGGTCAGTGCAGCACAGCTGGGGGGCTACAGCTAACATAACCCCTGCCTGGAAGCCACTTTCTCTTTGTTTTTATGGGAGTCTTGACCTCTGGATCTCAGCCCCTTAGCTATTTGCTCTGGTTCTGAGACACTTTTGCTTCTGGCCCTGAGCTGTCTTCTTTCTGGGGGAACCGTGGATTGGGCAGGCCACCAGGCGTCTTGCAGCAGTTTCAGGGCAGACACCAGAGCAGTACCATTTTGTAGGGCTTCCTGTCATGGTGGAGTGGTCTGCAGCTATGCTCTCCACCATAGGAACCACTGGCCACTTAAGGCCACTGAGCACTTGATCCAAGGCTGATGTGAGGGACAGACTGACTTTTACATTTTATTTAGCTTTGATGAATTTTACATTTTATTTAGCTTTGATGAATTTAAATTTTAGACAGCATAGTTTTAAAGTGAGAGAATGCTTGGGTTTGAACCCCAGACCTGCTCTTCGGTGTTATGCAGCAAGGGGAAGGCCCTTCCCCCCGTGAACCTCAGTTTCCTCATCTGAGAAGTGAGGGCAATTGTCCTAGCTCCCTCACAGGTTGTATGAGTGTGACGTGAGTTTGCACATACAGTTCTGAGCACGGTGCCTGGCACAGAGTAAGCCAGAGTGTTTGCTCTAATTAGTGCCTGAAAAGTGCCTTGTGTCTTGGGATTTGTGTTCTGGGCAGGTTGTAGGATCAGGGAGGGGTCCACCCCTTGGCCTCTAGGCAGTTTCCCCACTCTTGATAGGCGTTCCCAACCCTCACCACTGCTTTCTTCCTCCCCACGCTCTGCCCACTGCTGTTTCCATCCTGAAATGTTCTGGAACAACTGTGATTGATTCTCCACACCTACTGTCTCTTTCTTCTCCTCTTTCTAGGAATGTGAGGCCGAAGATGACCATTTATGTCTGTCAGGAGCTGGAGCAGAACCAGGGCCCCCTGCAGCAGAAGCAGGAGGGCAGTGGGGACAGTAGCCTCTGTGGTAGGTCGTGGGAGCAGAGCCAGTGCCTGGGCTCAGACCTTACCGCCTGGCTTCCAAGCCTGTGGCCCCGGCATGAGCACAGGCCCTCTCTTGTTAAGGACGGCCCCAGTCTCCTCGACCCTCACACACATGGGAATGACAGCCGCATGCATGGACCTGCCTTTGGGTGCTACCCCAGCACACAGGAGAAATGTTAGGATTGTTCTCGGTCTTTCTTCAGAGAGCAGCAGTTCAGGGGCTGAGCCCAGGACCACCAGATCTGGAGACTTGTTTCCTGGCACTGCTGCCCGCGCAGCTCCTGATGGGACAGGGTGCGAGAGGAGTTTAGGGTCATGGCTGGACACCTGCTCCCTCTGAGTGCTTTGGGCAGCCATGGTCAGCAGGGCCAGCAGAGGCCAGTGATGATGACAGGTGCCAGCTTGGGATTCGCACCCTGATTTGTTTTAGGACTAGAATCATAAACACCTGGAACTGTCTCTGAAAAGTTGAAAAAAGTATAGTTAGGGTCCTGTCACAAAAGGAGAACCTGAGAAAAGGGGCCTGGGATTTGTACCTGGTGTTATTACTAAGAGGAGCGCCGTGCAGGAGCCACATCCCCTGAATACAGTTTGGCTGTGATTGGCCCCTGTGGAGTCCTGGGATCTGGTGTGTGGCTGGATCCCTGCGACCTCTGCCGCTGTCTTTGAAGGGAGCCACCTTGTGTGTATTTTCAAAATATTGGGCCTCTGATGAGGTTTATTTGAACCAAGCATTTCTTAATTGAGGGAGAAGTTTGGGAGCTAATTTGATCCAATTGTATTTGCTTTGGAGGACCTTGAGGTTCCTTAAGGTTGAGCAAGCCCTGCCTGGCTGTTAGAGTAACAATGGCAGCATCTGTTACCTTCCAACTTGCTGACAACACAGTGCCCTCCTGGTGCCCCCTTCTCCCCTTGGGGTCACAGTGCTTAAGTAGAATAAGGTTTTCTGGGAAAGGGTGAGGCTCAGACCTTCCTGTCACTTTCACTCTTGGCCACCTGAGGCCATCCAGTAACTCTTAAAACAGTGTAAAGAGAAAAAGAGGGGGACACAGGATGTTTCTCTTCCCTCTCGAAGTGGGTGTACCTCATGCCACATGTCAGAATCACTTTACCCCCAGCTAAGTCCCTCTGGGTTCAGCGTGAGTCTGCAATCCCTTAGTTCACGGTGCCCCGAGAGAGACTGGGAGGCATTCAGAATCACAGGTGGTCCTGCAGACCTGCCCTGGGCATGAGCATCCTTTAGAGACTTCCTGCTTTCTTGGGGGCAGAAGGGTGTGGGCAGGCTGGTGTTAATGTGGTGGCCGCTCAGGAAGCAGCCATTTATCCCTCCCTTCCCAGTGTACCACGCCATCTTCCTGGAAGAGCTGACTACCTTGGAGTTGATTGAGAAGATCGCCAATCTGTACAGCATCTCCCCCCAGCACATCCACCGGGTCTACCGGCAGGGCCCCACGGGCATCCATGTGGTGGTGAGCAATGAGGTGAGGGCTGCTGCCTGGCCAGCCCCAGTGACGGGCTCTGGGCTATGGGGTGGGGGGCATCAGAACCCCTGCAGCAGAAACTGGGGGATTGGGGGAGATGGGCAGGTTTATCTGCATGCCACCTGCCTTTGGCTGCTGTGGCTGTGTGAGAGTCCTAAGGCCCCATCTGGATCTAAATGGCTGTCCTGCCAAGCAGCCAGTCCTCACCCCTCTCTTGCCTAGGTGCCATGCAGGGGCCAGGAGCACAGACTCCACCCCTGCCTCTGCTGCCATCAGGGCTATGGAAATCAGGAGAGGGCGCTACCTTGAGGTGGACAGCAGGCCCCAGGGAGAGGTGAAGTGGACTCTGGGAGAGGAGAGGAGAGTCCTCTGCTAAGTGGCGCAGGTGCCACAGCCTTCCTGGGTGAGGGTGCTTGAGCAGGCTTGCTGGTGAGTTTAGGCATTCCTCACCCGTGGTAGAACAGAAGCTTTCCAATTTCCTCCTCATGACAGTGCCAGCATTTATGGAGCTCACTGTGTCCTGGCCACTGTTTTTTTTTTAATTAGATCATAAAAAGGTAGATCATGTATACATTAATGCATTTAGAGGGTACAATGTGCTGATTTCATATACAATTTGGAATGCTTACATTGTACTGGTTAATATATCCCTCACCTTATTTACTTAATTATTGTGTTAAGACACTTATACTCTATACTTAATAGATCCAATATGTACCCTTGCAATATGCACCATAGGTGTGATCCCACCATTTGGCCACTGTTTCATGTGTACACATAGGGACTCATTTAATCATGACTGCCTCCGTATGAGGCAGATGCTGTAGGAAACCGAGGCACAGAGAGGCTGAATAATTGCCTCAGGTCGCACAGCTGGCAAGGGGTAGAGCTGTGGTAGGGACCCAGGCACTTCATCTGTAAGATATTCAACCCCTCCTCAACTGCCTTTCAACACTAAGCTGTGCTGATGGGAGCAGGAAGAGACCCTAAACCCCCAGCTCAGACCCTAAGCCACTTCTGGGAACTTGGGAATCCTCTGGGTGGAAGGTTCTAGGGGAAACTGCATGTAAGAGTACAGAAGAAACTGTAGGGTTTGAAATTGTACTGGGGCCTCCTAGCGAACCATCTTGGGGAAATTTATTTAACTTTTCTGTGCCTCAGTTTCCACATCTGCAAAATGGGGATGGGCGTACCCAACAGACAGGTTGCAGTGAGGATGACATGAGAGAACAGCGTCAGGTTCCAGGAGACACTAAATAAGCAGTGGATCTTATGATTGACGGGCCCATGCTAGGGAGCAAGTGGCGGGGAGATCTTTTTAGATGTGGGGATGTGTAAAAGGTAAGGCTCCTAAGGGTCTATGTATTTCATTATTAGTAATAATTGTATTGACACTTGTTGCCAGAGCCCTTTAATGTTCTTGAGCATCTTCTCTCAATTTTGGAAATCAGCAATGTGAATTTTCCCTTCCTTTTTATTTATTTATTTATTTGTTTGTTTGTTTATTTAGAAACAGAGTCTCACTTTGTCACCCTCGATAGAGTGCCGTAGCATCACAGCTCACAGCAACCTCCAGCTCTTGGGCTTAGGCAATTCTCTTGCCTCAACCTCCCAAGTAGCTGGGACTACAGGCGCTCACCATAACGCCTGGCTATTTTTTGTTGCAGTTTGGCTGGGGCTGGTTTTGAACCTGCCACCCTTGGTATATGGGGCTGGCGCCCTACCTGCTGAGCCACAGCCACCACCCTCCCTTTCTTTTTAATTAGAAAGTACTTCATAATAGTATAAGAAGTTAAGCAATGCAGAATAGCAGAAGACAGGTGTGGGCCCTTCCTCACTCTTTTCTCATAGAGCAGTGTTTTTCAACCTTTTTTTATCCCCTGCACACTTGAACTTATAAACTAACGTAGCACACTTAGATTATGTTGATAAAAAAAAAGAATATACTTTGCCTTGAACTTCTTTTTTTTTTTTTTGAGACAGAGTCTCACTACATCATCTTGTGTAGAGTGCCATGGTGTCACAGTTCACAGCAATCTCCAGCTCTTGGGCTTAAGCAATTCTTTCGCCTCAGCCTCCCAAGTAGCTGGGACTACAGGTATCTGCCACAACACCCAGCTACTTTTTGGGTGTAGTCATCATTGTTGTTTGGCAGGCCCAGGCTGGATTCCAACCCGCCAGCTCCAGTATATGTGGCTGGCGTCCAAGCCACTGAGCTACAGGTGCCGAGACTGCCTTGAACTTCTTTTGAAAATAATTTAATTAATGATGTTTAAAATTTTTCACAGCACATCTAACATCCTCTCACAGCACACCAGTGTGCCGCGGCACAGCGATTGAAAATCACTGTGACCTAGAGGACTATATAGTAGGTTTGTGATTCTGCCCGCTGACTTTTTGTGCTCATGTCTGTGTGTGTGTCCTGGTGCATGTAGGTGTGGGTTTTAAATGCAGCAAATATCCAATGGTACATTTACATGCAGCCTGGTATTCTTATCACCGATTCAGAATTCCTTTTGTATCATTCCACTCAAATCTAATGCAGCTTTTTTGTTTTTTAACCCCCATGGTACAGTACCACTAAGGAAAATGAAGCCCTCAGTTCCTGACTTGAGAGCTTACTGTAAAGTAGCCAGGAAAGTAAATGAGCCCTGAGAAGTAGCATGGAAGGCTTGTCGCTTTGCATTTCAAGGTATATTTCTTTTTGTGAGGACAAAAGCCAAGAACACAGAGAATCCTGGCTGTTTCATGGGTCCCCGAAGGAAGTCCCTTCCCTAGCTTGCCCTGTACCCACAGGAGGAGGTGGTTAAGCAAATGGAGCAGGAACAGAACTCAAATGCCACCTGGGCTAAGTAGGTGATTCTTATTCCTCAAAGTTTCCTTGCCTCTTAACCCTGAATCAGTTGGAAACCTTTGGTTCTTAATTGCCTGAGCGCTGGAGGCAGCCTGGCCAGCCACAGAGCTGGCCCTGGGGTGCAAGGGCACTTTATTAAACAAGGGAGTTACTGATTAAGCCCATGTGGGCTCTGCTTAGGGCTTTGCGTGCCCAAGTGGCTGAGCAGCCAAGAGTCCTAGATGGAGCAGGCCTGCGGTATAGAATAAATGTACTTCACGCATCATTAGACCTGGAGGGGAGGGGCGGGGGTTGGCAGGTAGATGGATTTGCAAGATTTGAGGCAATAATCCAGAGCAGGCAATAAAATGTGAATGGCGGTTTTTAAATTTGGAAAGGGGTTTTGCTATTATCTTGGCTAGTATATGGGTTGTGTGTGTGTGTATTTGTAATATTCTTTAAATGTACATTGTGAAATACAACATATATATGGAAAGAGTGTGTACAACTTAATTGTGCAGTTTACAGAATTATTGAAGTACTTGTGTACCAGCATTAGAATGTTATGTTAAACCCTCTTGTGGGCTCATACAGATTTATAATCCCCCCACCTGCTAGTCTAAATTTTGTATCAATCATTCCCTGTTTTCCTCAATATATTTAATTTTGTCGATTAAGTGGAATAATCATATATTCTTCTGTGACTTTCTTCTTTCACACCAAACTATATGTTTGAGAGTTGCACATTCGAGTGTCCAGCTGGAGCTGGTAGGCACGCTGAGCGGAATATGATTAGGTCACAGCCGGCTCATGCTTCTGTGTTGGTTGATAGGGGGCTGTGACGGGTTTTGCAACAGTGCCAACGGTTCTGCATGTCTTCATGTGCACATGGGCAGGACTTTATTTGGGGCATGAGCCTTGTGGGAGAATATGTGTGGTCATCTTTACTGGACCATAGGAGTGGGGTTTTTTAAAGATTTGCACGCCCACCAGAAGTGAAAGCTGGTTCCCATTGCTCTATATCTTGGTTATATTTTAAAACAACCACATTTTACAGGTGGAGCCATGGAGACAGGAAAAAAAAAAAAAGGTTTACTTGTCCAAGGTCACTGGGTAGTTAATCAAATTACAACTCCAGAGAGGTGGCTCACAAGTGATTATGCTTGTTTCTTGCCTCAAATAAAGATATAGGGAGTGGAACCCTCCTTTCTGTTTGTCCTGGTAGGACCCGATTATAGATGTTGCTAATTACCAAGGTTTCTATTTTAAGCAGCATTTTTTTTTTTTTTTTTTTTTTTTTCAGTTTTTGGCAGGGGCTGGGTGTGAACTCACCACCTCTGGTATATGGGGCTGGTGCCCTACCCCTTTGAGCCACAGGAGCCGCCCTAAGCAGCATTTTCTTTAGGTCTTTTTTATCTGCTGCTAATATGCCTGTAGACATTCTTATAATGTGTCCATTATCCATTATTGGAAGACACAGAAAGACAAAGCAAAACCATACAAACAAACAGTCCTGTGTTAAATGGTAGCATCTCGACTCCCTTTCAGGCCTCTTTCCATCCTTTCTGATCAGGTTTCTGTTATTTAAAATTGGAATTATACCCCACATTGATCCCGTCTCATCATTTCTCAGGGAATGCTGCAGCAGAGCCGTGTTCCTGTATTCAGACACGGTGGCAATGTAATTTCTGTGGCCAGCCATGTGTAGCTAAACCTTTCCAGATTTTGAACTCATGGCTAAAGGAACATGTTCTCTCTCTTTCAGATGGTGCAGAATTTCCAAGATGAATCTTGTTTTGTCCTCAGCACATTAAAAGGTAAAGACCCTGCCTCTCCCTCCCACCCCCATCCATTTTCTTCTTTAATTGAAGCATGTGGGTTGGGTGTGGTGGCTCATTCCTTTAATCCCAGCACTTTGGGAGGCCGAGACAGGAGGATCACTTGAACCCAAGAGTTCAAGACCAGTCTGGGCGAGACCCTATCTCTACAAAACATTTAAAAACTTAGCCAGGCATGGTGGTGTACACCTGTCATCTCAGCTTCTCAGGAGACTGAGGTGGGAGGATTGCTTGAGCCCAGGAGTTTGGGGTTACAGTGAGCTATGATCATGCGACTTCACTCCCGCCTGGGCGACACCCTGTATTTTAATAAAGAAAAAAATACTAAAAAGAAAAGTAGCTTGTGGGCTGGATCCCTTGGGGTACTGAGGTGGAGCCAAGAGGATGGGTGGGCCCTGCCTGCGTGATGAGTCCCTGCTTACCTGGGAAAAGACTTTGGAAGAGAGAAGGCACAAAGTGGCAATGAAACCTAACCGCAGGAATGCCAGAATGAGTGAGATTGACCCTGAAATCACTTCTGGGAGGGAAATCCTGGGCCAGGCAGTTTCTCCATGAACTTGGTATGGAGGAGAAGTAAGATGCATTTGTGTTTCCTGGGTGGGGGTGGGGGGTCTCCAGGAGGGTCAGACCAGGAGTCCAGCTGAGTCTGTAGGTGGAGTAGCGGGTGGGAAAGGGTCCAGCTGAGGAAGATGTCCTGTGAGGACATCAGCAAGCCTGCACTGCCAACAAAGAGTTCACGGACCAGGACTGTGGCCTTCCTGGAGGCTGGGATCGTGTACATATGGGGTATGTCAGAGCAAAAGTCCTCTGGGTCATAGACCCTGAAGCGTGATGAGGCCATTTCCCCCTTGTTCTGTGGATCTAGCCAACAAGTGCCTTTAGGGGCCTGCGACTGTAGCATCCCCGAGGACCACAATTAGTCCAAAGCCTCCTTGGACATAGGTCCTTTCGTCCTTGGGCCTTGTGCTGTGGTAGAGAGAGAGACTGTCAAAAGGAAAAGCCAAACAAGGCAGAAGCTGCGTCCTGTGTTGAGATTCCTGCTTCTGCTACACACTTTGCCTAATGCAGCCTTATTTTGCCAGTGTCTGCTGATGCTTTAATACAGTGCCTTTTGGGACTCCCTGGTACTGTGGCGCTGAGCCTTTCTTCCTGTGAAATGTGACTAGTCTTTCTCTCTTGCAGCTGAGAGCAATGACGGCTACCACATCATCCTGAAATGTGGACTCTGAGCAGAAGTAGGACACGTACCTGCCTCCAACTCTCAGCCCCATGGACCCCCTTGGAGTAGAAATTGCCCCACTATCAGTTGTGGCCTCACCAGGCAAGCTGTGGCTCGGAGGGACCCTGCCTAGTCTGTGAGAGCTACAGACGACCAACCAGCAGAAACCTGTGGACAGAGTCTGGTGTGCAGAAAGCCAGTGGCCTCCTTCCTCCCTGCCCTTGGCCTTCAGCTTATGAGTGGTTCCTTGTTCTTTTTTGTTGGTCCAATCCTAATATTCTAAAAAGGCAAACAGTGGGGGCGTCTTCTCTGAAACCTGGGGCCCCTTAGTGAGGCTTATCGGTGTTTTTGGTGCCTCCTGTATAGTCCCTTCTGGCCTCCCTCCTGCCTTCTGAGGAAGCACTGCCCCCCCATACCTCCTTCCCTGGTAGCTGGCTCCGTGATCACTGCTGACTCCTTGGGAGCAGGTTACCCTCGTTCTCCTGGGGTTACGCTCGCTTCCCTTCTCAGTGACCCTGGGGACCTTCCACCCTTTCTGTTCTTGGATAATTTGATGGGAGTGGGTTATCCTATGCCTTAGGCCTCTTTCACCTCTCCCTTGTTTCTGAGGATCTGCTGCAAAGCCTGAAAATGTGCTCATATCTCTGCCTGGCATGGTGGACACCACAATATTTAGGCAAGGCCTTTCTCACTGATGCTAATCCTGAGGCTCTGGGAGAGGGCAGCGGGTGGGAATAGAAAAGATAATGTTCAGGCACATTCTCATGGATGGAAAAGGTATAGGAACAGAACGATTCCTCTGTATGACTTCCCTAAGCCATCATGGGTGAGAAGAACTAGGAAATGAGTATGCCGTTATATCATCTGATGACTTTGACCATTACGCTACCAAGAGAAGACCTTGGTTAACCACTGCCAAGTTTCCTAGGGACTTTGTATTTTCTATGGGGGCCTCTCATGTGCATTTTTATATGTTTTCATGTGTAGGAGGTATGTTGAAGGTATTTTGCCTACATTGAAATGGTTGGATCACCTTTCTAACGGCCAAAGTATGAGAAAGTTGAGTATCAAACATTGGTAGACTCAGAAATTTGTCTTGCCTCTGGTTCTTGGGGTCCAGTGATGAGGGCTTTAGCACTTTGTTGGTTTAGTTTCATCTACCAAACCTTGACAAACCCTATGACCTCCTGAATAGGATGTTATGGTTTCTAAAGTCATGACTCACAGGAACTATATGAAAGGGCCACGGCATTAGGAAGGTTGAGACCACTGTTGTAAAGGAAGCTTTTGTGGAATGTAGTGCTAGGCTCAAAAATTGCTTTATAGATAGGGAAACTGAGGCCCAGAGGGCCAAAATCACCTGCATCATATCACATAGTGATAGGGTAACAATAAAAATTTATCATACAAACCAGGACACTTCTAAGAGTGAAAGGGACTCCGTTGATAGTTATGTTAGGACCATAGCTGTGGTTCCTGCAGAGTGAAGACAAGCTCCTGATTCATTTTTCCTTTTTAGAGGAGAAGGGGAGGAATGGGTGGGCTATTGAGAGGTAATACACAGAGCATATAATTTATCCATTATAGTGTATAATTC
The DNA here is from genome assembly GCA_963574355.1 of Loris lydekkerianus. NCBI lineage: Eukaryota > Metazoa > Chordata > Mammalia > Primates > Lorisidae > Loris > Loris lydekkerianus. Next base: position 29,581 of record CAUYPK010167151.1, read on the forward strand.
TGTGGTTTTTAGTAAATCCACAGAAGCACAATCAATTCATGGAATTATAATCAATTTGGAACATTTTCTTCACCCCTAAAAGAAACCCTATACCCTTTGGCCATCACTCTCCCATCTCCCCCAGTCCAAGCAATCGTAAATCTACTTTCTATGTAACATTTCCCTATTCTCGGCATTTCATATATATGGAATCATAGGACGTGGACCTTTGTCACTGGCTTCTTTCACTTAGCATCATATTTCCTAGGGTCATCCAAGCTGAGTATGTATCAGCACTTCATTCTTTTTTATTGCTGCGTAATATCTCACTGCATAGATGTACCACACTTGTTTATCTGTTCATCAGTTGATGGATATTTGGGTTGTTTCTACTTTGGCTATTATGAATAATGCTGCTATGAACATATTTGTACAAGTTTTTATGTGGACATATGTTCTAATTCCTTTTGGGAATATACATAGGAGTGGAAATGCGAGGTCATGCAGTGACTGTGTTGAACTTTGTGGAGAATTTCCAGGCTGTTTTTCACAGCAACTTTATTATTTTATGTTCCTGTTAGCAATGTCTGAGGATTCCAATTTCTCTATGTCTTCTTCAACCCTTGCTATTATCTGTCTTTTTGATTATAGTATCCCAGTGGGTATGGAGTAGCATCTCATTATGATTTTAATTTGCATTTCCCTGATGGCTAGTGATGTTGAGCATCTTTTCATGTGCTTATTGGCCATATGGATATCGTTGGAGAAATGTCTGTTCAGGGCCGGGTGCGGTGGCTCACCTGTAATCCTAGCACTCTGGGAGGTGGGTGGATTGCCTGAGCTCACAGGTTCGAGACCAGCCTGAGCAAGAGTGAGACCTCATCTCTAAAAATAACCAGGTGTTATGGCAGGCGCCCATAGTCCCAGCTACTCAGGAGCCTGAGACAAGAGAATCGCTTGAGCCTAAAACTTTGAAGTTGCTGTAAGCTATGATGCCACAGCACTCTGCTGTAAGCTATGATGCCACAGCACTCTACTGAGGGTAACAAAGTGAGACTCTCTCTCTCAAAAAAAAGAAATGTCTGTTCAGATCCTCTGCCCACTTTTAATTGGGTTGTCTTTTACCGTATATATGCGAGTATATACGGTATTATTGAGTTGTATGAGTTCTGTATATTCTGGATGCGGGTCTTTTATCAGAAGTATGATTTATAAAAGTTTTCTCTCGTTCTGTTTGTTGCCTTCACTTTTGTGATGATGTCCAGTATATCTATTTCTTTTGTCATTTGTACTTTTGGTGCCTTACCTGAGAAACTATTGCCTTATCCAAAGTCAAGAAGATTTATGCCTGTGTTTCTTTCTAAGAATTTTTATAGTTTTTACAATGGTCTTTGGTTCATTTCAAGTTAATTTTTGTATATGGTGTGAGGTTAAGGGTCCAGCTTCATTCTTCTTCATATGAATGTTCACTTGTCCCAGTCCTGATTATCAAAAAGATTATTCTTTCCCCATCCCCATCAAGTTGTCTTAGCACCCTGGCTAAAGGTCCCTGCTTCTTATTGGATCTTTTTTTCTGGGACATGGTGATGTCATTAAGAAGCCTACCTTTTTTTTGTAATTCAGTCCCACCATTTTCACAGCTGCCTTCCTATCCTGTTCCTGCTCTCTGCTCTCTCCCCCTTTATCTGCCTCAACAATACTGGGTCGTGTCTCTCTCCGATGTCCCCCAGTCTTTCTTGGTTTATGTTCTAGCTCCACACACTAGTCCTAGGGGAAGGTCAAGAGCAATTATTTCCCTTTTTGAATCATGGGGAAACTGAGTCACATAGCAGTGAAATAATTTGCTCCAGGTCACACAGCCCATCAGTGGAAGAGTCAGGAATAGACCCCAGCACTTCAGCACACCTGTAGTCACTATAGCTAAGGGAAGCCACGACCCACACCAAGTGATGGTAGGCTGCATTTTAATTCTCAAAAAAAAGGGCTAATATTTTACTTCTTAATTCCCAAAAAGGGTGCAGTAAAGGTCTGTTACTTTAAGTTTGCTGTTAGTGTTTTGTTTCTGACATGCCTCCTGGCATTTGCTTGGCTTCCTATCTAATGGTTCTAGTTAAACCTTGAAGCTTACAAAGGAATAGGATATAATAAATACTAAAAAGGGCATATACGGTAATTTGGTACCAAAATGTCTCAGCTGCCTAATTCAGCAGCTTGTCCCTTACACGGGAATCAAAGCTACAGGTCTCACTTTTTGTTTCATTAAAGTACAGAAAGGCCACAGAACTTCCCACTCCTCTTCACCGTCTTTCCTGTGAGCTCCGAGCCCAGAAGTCTGGGCCTGCTGGGCAGGGCAGCTCTTCCCAGCCCCTGCCCTGCCCTCTGCTGAGGCTTCTCCTTGGTAGCAGCAGCTTTTTAAAGTGACCCCCAGAGAGAAAGAAGGCAGACACATGTGCCCAGGTCTCTATCTTATACCAAAGCCCAAAGCTGAGTTCTTTACTCTGAGTCCATCACATTTTTTTTGCTGGTCAGTGTCTGTTTGCAAGGTTGTGAGAAACCTTTTCCTGTTGATCAGGTTGTAGCTTCACAATAAAGGGACAGAGGTTGTTGAGTGGGGTGACAGTAGAATTTGCTGGGGGAAGGGATTGTGTGGAATCCCCTTTGGAAAGGGCAGGATGGGGTGGTGAAGTCAAAGCCTTGGCTTGGGGTCCTAACAAAGGTCAGGCATTGCCCTACTGACCTCTTGTCCAGGCAGCCTCAGGCCCCTTAAGCAGAGCAGATAACCTGGAGAGGGTTTTACTGGGGGCAGCCTGGAGCCAGCAGACCATCGGTCACAAGTTTCCAAGTCCAGTGTTCCTTCAGGGCTGTCCTAAGTAACTGAAGACCTGAAAATCATTAACAAGTGAGTGAAATGAATGGAAAAGCCTCTCATGCTGTTGTCAGTGGAGCAGAGGGAGAAAGCCCCTAGGCTGTCCAGGCCGGAGGGAGGATGGAGAGGTAGATGTTGGCTCTGCCTGGGATGTGGGAGGAGGGGTCAGGGGACTAGAGTTGGGTCCAAGGTTTCAGCCCTTCATTCAGCACAAGTCTCTCTGCCTCTCTGAGTCAGTCTCCCCTTCTTTAAAATGCAGGCATGGAGACCTGCCATCTGTGCTGACCAGTCGTAGAATGAATCTGGGGCACCAGGGCTTTCCTTGTTTCCCTCCATCAAAATTCTGCAGTGGGCAGGTGACCTTTGTGTGTGCATCCTGGTTGTATGTGAGGCCGCCGGTGCTTCACAGGGGTCGGTGGCGTCTTCATCGTGTGTCTTCAGGAATCAGCTCTAGCAACTAGGTGGGTGATGGCGCCGTCAGGTGCCATCCCAGGTGTTCCCTGCCAGCCAGAGAGCAGACACAGAGTGGGCCTGGTCTGGAGCCACATGGCAGATGTGTGTGCTTGTGCGTGCATGTGGGACTCTTTCCCCTTTACTCCTGTGTTAGCCATGAGCATCAGCTTACCAAGATGTAGAGACCTTTGCATTTGGGGAAAGCAAGCTCTGTTGCAGCTGGTTGATGCCCTTGTGATCTCGTGTGACTCTCCCAGGGAGGGCCATGTAGGTGAGACTGGCTACCCTAGTTAGGGGGGTGGGCCTTCCAAGTCAGCTACTCCAGGAGTGTGGGGAACACTGGGCACGGCCCCCAAGGTCAAGGCCCCTGGAGTGGGTCTTCCACACAGTTGCCTCCTGGCAGCGCCACACTCTGCTCACACTGTGTCCTCTGTCATGTTACCAAGGGGTTGGCCAGTGAGGTGCTGGTGAGGCCACCCAGGGTGTCTTTCCTGGCTCCTGAGAGCTCCTGAAACCCTCACTGAGTGTCCGGACCTCTTTGAAAGGGTATTACCTGGCTTTCCTTGTGGGTAACAGTTAACAGATCTGAGTGGCAGCTCCCATGCCAGTGGCCATAGGCTGGACCCACTGAGTCCTGTCTGCCATTGAGGGGCCTTTTAAGGGCAGTGTCCCTAGGAAGGAGTTCTGAAGTGTGGGAAGCTGGGGGACAAGGTGGCAAGCTCTGGCCAAACTGCTCCCTCCAAAGGGCCAGTGTGTGGCCTGTCCTTGTGCCCTTCATGCTGAGAAGCCCTGGGGTGGGCTACAGGAGCCAGCAGGGGCCAGGGGAAATTTTTAGGTCTTTACCAAAGAGAGAGCAATATAATCAGCTCCACACCCATCATCTTGCTTCAGTCAGGGGTGCTGACACTCACTAGGGGTCATGGATGATGGGCTGGCTTGCCTGCCATCTGCCTTCGCAATCAATTTAATGATCAGGGATGTTGTCTCTGAACCTGCACACACCAAAAATAATTATGGAAATTTGTCTTCTATTGTGATAACCCATTTTAATTTTGCATCTTGACTCTGAAATCCTGAAATATTTACTATTGAGCCCTTTATAGAAAAAGTTGGCCCAGCACTGAGCTAGGTCTCCATTGCTCTCCCCGTGGGATTATTTAAAGGAAATCTCAGACAATAAGGACTTGAAAACTTTTCTTTTACATTTTTGAGCTTTGAGCAGCCTCTAAAATCCCCTGCCTGTTGTATGTCTTGCTTCCTCTGGGGCCAGTGAGCTTTCCATCTGGCTCGTGTAGAGTCCTCCCCAGTCCCTCAGTGGGGTTACAGAATCCTCTGCTCTCCCACATCCCTGCCTGGTCCTGGAAACCTGCTGGGCCTTTGGCCTGGCTCCCCTGGCCAGGCCTCTCAGGGTCAATGTGTGAGGGCCCTGTGTGGGTACGGGCTTTGGAGCAGTGGTGGGTAGCAGCCTCCTGACCTGGTCACTGAAACACTCCTGCCCTGGGACAGCGGCAACCTGGTCTTACATGTAACCAGTGCTTTAGGAACTGAGGACCATTTGGGTTCTCTGGAGACTGAAAACTCTTCCCCATGGCCCTACCTGCTTTGAAGGGGACTGCTCTTATGGCCTTGGCCGGGTGGTTTCAAGGGGTGGAAGGGTTTGAGTGTGCCCTTGCTGGTTGTACACAGTGCCACCAGTGCCCCTCCATTTGAGGCCACCTTCATCTTCACGGGAGAGAGTGGTGTATGGAGGGAGACACAATGTGGACCAATATCCAGCTGGGGTGGTCAGCCCACATGGCTATCCAGCTTCTGGACCCTTCTGGATTTTCCCTCTGTGTGCAGACGGTGATCCTGCTGTCTGACCCCCTCCCCTAGTGACAGCAGCAGGAGTGGCCTCTCCTGCAAGCCAACCTTTGTGTGTCCAGCCTTTGCACAGCGTCTGCTCTGATCCTCCCTGCAGCTCCCAGCTTGATGGAGGGTCCGAGTACACAATTTTCCAGGTGAGGGAGTTAACACCAAGAAGTTAGAGAGAGCCGGGGCTCCTACAGCTACTGGCTTTGTCTTGAGGCCTCATTGCTGGGCAGGCATGCTGTGCTGGGAAAACCTTTGTAGGGTATGGTTATTAAAGACAGAAAAGAATGGACCTTTTGGGACACCTCTCCCAATCGCTCCTCCTTGCTAGGTGAAAGCATGGTGACTATGTTCTCTAATGTTTGTGTATTTAAAGTGATTTCTTTCCTAAGATGTGACATCCCCACCTTTTTCCAGATTGGGTGACCCTTTTCTAAAGGTGGTGGGAGTATCTAGTAGACCCACCAATTTGGCCCTTGGGTGGGTCACGTGAGTCCCGGCGAGCGAGCCATCAGGCCTGTTGTCATCCTGCCATGTTGTTTTTGTACATGAAATAAAGCATATTTTGCACTTGCTACTGTACCGTTGTCAGACAAGAAATCTGTATGTGGGATCTGTGCTTGGGTCAGAATGCAAATAAAACTCACATTTGTAAGAAACCCCAGTGGCTCTGGCCTCGAGTTGTTTTGTGTTGCTTTGGTTTTTTTTCTTTTTAAAATTGTGGTAAAATATACATAAACATAAAATTTGCCATCTTGGCCATCTGGGGGTACACAGTTCAGTGGCATTAATTGCATTCCCACGGCTGTGCAGCCATCACCACCATCCGTCTCCAGATCCCTTCATCTTGCAAGCCTGAGCCTCTCTGCCTATGAAGCCCTAACTTTCCGTCTCCAGTCACCCCAGCCCCTGGCAACCACCTTTCTACTTTCTGAACCTATGAATGTGACCACCCTGGAGACCTCAGATAGGGGGAACCATGCAGTGTTTGTCTCTGTGCCTGGCTTCTTTCACTTAACACAATGCCCCAAAGTCCTTCCACGATGCTGTGTATGTCCTAGTTTCCTTGTAAGGCCGAGTGCTTCTGCCATCACGTGGGTGCGCTGCATTTTGCTCATCCATTCTTGCATGGGGTTCATTGCACTTTTCAGTTACTGTGAATCATGCCGCTGTGCACACGGGTGTGCAAACATCTTTTCATGTCCCTGCCTTCAGTTCTTTTGGATATATACCCAGAAGTGTGATTGCTGAGTCACATGGTGTTTTAATTTTTTGAGGAAGCTCCCTTCTCTTCCACGGTGGCAGTGCCTGATGGTTCCAAGTTCTCTGCATTTTTGCCAACACTTGTTGCTTTCTGGTTGGTTTGCTTTTGACAGTAGCCACCACTACGGGAGTCCTTGGGTCTGCAGAGCTTGAGCAGCAGGTGGGCTTGCTGCCCCCGGACAGCCTGTGTGCGCTGCCATCCCACCTCCTTGGGGTCAGAGCCTCAGCCTGGCCTGCTGCCCACCAGCCTTTCTACGCCAGCCTATTTTCCTCCCCAGTCTTTGGCCTGCTCGGAAGCCTCACCACCCAAACCATACCTGGTCCCGCTGGTGTGTCCTCCGCATGCCTCTCAAGTCATGTGTGCCCCTGTGCCCACAGCTGCAGGTCTTTTGTGTCTCCTGCTCATGTTCCCTTGTGGAGGGCACCCCCTCCCACTGTGCCAGGGAAAGCCCCCTCTCCCTACTCCCCTGCATGTCCTGTGAGAGGAGAGGTGTGTGCAAGTGTGTGTATGTTGGGGGGGGGGGGGTCTTGTCTCTAGGACTGTCATCCTGACCCACAAGATCCTGAGTGAGTTACTGAAGCCCCCTGAGCCCTGGTCTTCCACCTGTGAAATGGGAATACTCTGATAACTGTAGGGCATAAAGGAGATTGAGTACGCACAGCAGAGAGCACAAGGCTCGGCACAGGCTGAGGCTCCTGGGACGTGGGGGTGCAGTGCAGGCTGGCTCTGAGGGGGGAAACGGCTGGTGTTCTCCAGGGTCCCAAAGAAGGTCATTGTAGCTGAAGGAGAGTGGTGGCGGGAGGGGGTCAGAACAGGCAGGAGGCCTTTGGGAGGTCATTAGTTCTTCCCCATGGGGTCAGATCATGGGATTTCCAAGGTTACCCAGTACACACCCACACATTAACAAAAGTGTCACAGAACTGTACTTGACTCTTCCAGTTCAGTTTTCCTTTAGAAATGCAGGTCCCGAACCTTCCAAGTTCACTTTCTGGTCTCTGGTGGGCTGTGCCCTGCCCTTGACTATAATGACACAGGCCTTACAGATGATAAGCAAGAGTTCTGATTTGTGTTCTAATAAGTGGGAAGCAGTTCTTAGGTCCTTAAACTGAGAAGGATGGTGGGTGTCTTAGCCCATTTGAGCTACTATAACAAAATACCATAGACTGGGTGGCTTTTTAAAATTTCTCCCAGTTCTGAGGGCTGAGAAGTCCAAGATCAAGGTGCCAGCAAATTCCATGGCTGGTGAGGGCCTGCTTCCTGGGAAGAGGCCAGCAAGCTCACTTGGGCCTCTTTTATGAGGACACTAACCCCATTCAGGAGGCTCCACCCTCATGAACTAATGACCTCCCAAAGGCCCTACCTCCAAATACCCTCACCCTGAATGTTGGGTGAGGGAACAAAAACATTTGGTTTATAGCAACGGAGTCAAGAGCAGAGTGTAACTAAGGAGTCTGCCGAGGTCACCAGAGCCTGGGGACTTCCCTGCACCACCCTTTATTTCTGGTTCAGCTGCCACACCTGCCTGCTCGGCTTCTGCACTGACAGGGAACTCGAACACGAATCAGAAAGACACAAGGAGCTGGATGGTGTATGCTCAGAGGCACCTCCTGGCCAGGGCAGCAGGGCTTCTTCCCTTAAATCTGCAGGATAGGCTCGGTGCCTGTAGCACAGTGGTTATGGTGCCAGCCACATACACTGAGGCTGGCAGGTTCCAACCCGGCCTGGGCCAGCTAAGCAACAATAGCAACTACAACAAAAAATAACTGGGTGTTGTGGTGGGCACCTGTAGTCCCAGCTACTTGGGAGACTGAGGCAAGAGAATCGCTTAAGCCCAAGAGTTTGAGGTTGCTGTGAGCTGTGATGCTACAGCACTCTACTGAGGGCGACATAGTGAGACTCTGCCTCAAAAAAAGAAAAATAAATAAATAAATAAATAAATCTGCAGGGTAACTGGGCAGGCCCGAGCAGGGCACATCCACTGAGGCTTGGCTGGAGGTCCTGCTGCCTCCCATAGGTGGAAGCAGAGGCATCCTGCAAGATGGTCCATTTCCAGCAGACATTCCCCATGCCATGCTGTGGGTGTGAAGCTTTCAGGATGTGTCCCAGAATGTCTCATTTTTAGGTAGCAGTGTGCAGTGCTGTGGTTCTCAACCTGGAAGCATCACCTCTGGGACTGTTCAGCAGATGAGGGGCACATGCCCACAGATTTTAATGCAGCAGGTCTGGGTGGGCCCCTGAGAATTCACATTGCTGAAAAGTTCCCAGGTGATGCCAACACTGGTAGTTGAGGGACAACACTTTACCTTTAGTGGATAACAGCGTCTGGCTTCAAATTTGGCTTCTGGCTTTGTGACTCTGGGCAAGGTCACTAACTTTTCTGTGCCTTGCTTTCCTTAGCCGTGAAATTAGTCTGTGGGGACTAATGCTCATGTCTGCCTCAGGGGATTGTTATGGAGATTAAATGAGTTTGATTAAAGGGTTTGGAATGGCCCCAGCACACAGCAAGCCAGTGAAAGGCAGGAGGTTTTGCTGCCTGGTTTGAGCTCACTGGGTGGTGGGAACCTGTGGCCCCAGCTGAGAACCAGGGTCCTTGAGCATCAGAGCCTCCCAGAGAGCATGTCATACACAGGCCAGGTCTGCATTCAGTGGTAGGGTGGAGAATCTGCATTCCTAACAGGTTCCCAGGGGGTGCTGGTGCTGCTGGTGGGGACCACACTTTGAGAACCACTGGCTAGAAGGCACCTGCCCTCTTTCTAGAAGAAGCCTGTAGGGGGCCAATGGGTCACTCATAGCACAGACCGGGTGTGGACAAAATGTGTGGTAGGGAGGATGAGGACGAGAGGCCTTTAGGGTCGGCTGACACCAAGGTCACCCCAAGTGTGAGGAGCTGTGTCTCAGCTGTGGGGAAAACTGAGTAGTGAACCCTGTAGATGGGCTCCCTGGGAGGGCAGAGGGACCTTCTGGGGGCAGGTGTGGAGGCTGCCATGTCTCTACCTCACCTTCTGCTCCAGGCTGGGGGCAGTGGCTGCCCTCCCCCTAAGTCTGGGAAATCCAGGCCGCAGCAGCTTCCACATGACCGTGGTGGCCCACTTGGAAGACCAGAGAAAGTCACCAGCAGGAAGGGGTAGGAGTACCCATTGTGTAGGCCTCTGCTAGGTAGGCAGGATGGGCCCTAGGAGGCTGACTCACAGGGACCAAACCCTCAGGAGCCTGAGGGAATCAGGCCTTGCAGGAAATCTGTCTGAACCCTGGGGACACTATAAGATACAAAGCAGTTCCTCAAGGGAGCGGTATCTGAGCAAGTTCTCTTAGCTAAGTCTGGGCTGGAGCGGAGCTGGTTGCCCATCCTTGCACCGGGAAGGGCAAGCCCGGGGCTGCTGTGCTGCAGACATAGACTGCAAGGACAGGACCACAGGACCCACCACCCTGCCCAAGTCCCTGATGAACGCTTTCCAGGAAGGTTGCACCCCTGCCCTCTCCAACCCTCCTCAGTCCCCTGTAGCCTCTTCAGGGAGGAGCCCAGTGGCCAGGAGCCTTCCAGAGCACGGTTGGGTTGAACATTACCTACCATGTTGGGTGGATCATTATTTAAACTCAATTACAAGGGAAAGGAGTCATCCGGAGAGGCTATCAGGCAGGAGCAGCTATTGGAATATCTGATAAGCCCAGATGACATGGAGTAGAGGAAGGGGCTGCCCCAAACACAAGTCCATAGGGAAGAAAGGTGGATAGAGGAAAATCAACCACCTTCCCTCCTCTCTTCCTCCTTCCTTTTCTCCTCCACTCTCTCCATTCTCTCTGTCCACACGTGTTTTTTGAGCGTCAGAGGAGGGCCTATGTCTCTCCTGCATCAACAAGTCGCAGAACTGGCGCAGCCGTCCTCTTGCTGGGGCCCTTCCTCTGTGCTCCTTTGGGCCCCTGGGCCTGGGCTGCTTGCCTCTCCCACTGTGTGGAGCTCTGAGGGGATACAGACTGGTCAGCCCGACTGCTGCTACTCTGGAGTCCTGCCAGGGCCTGTCAAGGAGGAGCCTTCCAGGAGCGTTTGTTGAATGAGTAAATGATGGTGCTGGGCAAATGAGGGGATGGGACCCTAAAGCTCTGGTGAAGGCCTGTGCTGGCCACAGTGACTAACATGCCTCATCAGGACTACAGATTAGAGTCAGCTTAGCACACAGAACAGGGACAGAGGACAGCAAATTGGATAAAGGAATAGAGACTGGGATAAGTACCAAGCATGGGCACAGGCATATTGGGCGTTGGCATGAAAAGGGTCTGGGAACAGCCCAGGCAGGTACCTGCCTTGTGCTTTATAGACTTCAGAAGGGATCCAGAATATACCACTTCAAAGAGGGCTTTTTCATTTGTTTGTTTGTTTTTCCTGAACTCCCTTTATCAGCCTAAAAACAGAGCCTCCTAGAAGAATGCAGCTGCAGCAAATCCCCTCCCTAGGAGTTTCGAAACCTTGGGAGATTGACTCCTATCACCAGAAGGGAGAATTCAAGAAGGCAGCACTGGCACCAGGATAAGAAATCACCTAAACAGACATTGTCACGAAACTGTCCTATCTATATCTACTCTCCTAAGGGCCCGTTAATCTTTCCTAAAAGTAACTTGTTTTCCTACAAGTGCCCTTCTTACTTCCCCTGAGATGGTTTATAAGTTCCACCTGCTAACCTCCTTCAGTCTCATCTTCTGTGGACTCCTGCACAGGTATATGAATACAAACCTATCTTTTCCCTTGGAAATCTATCTTTTGTCAGTTTAATTCACAGCCCCCCTTCACTGAACCCGAGGGTAGAGGAAATGTTTTTCCTCCTCATTATCTCATTCAGCAATTCCTGCGCCATTTGAAGTCTCCTCTGTGCCCATGAGGAGGCTGAGGCTCAGAGAGGTTGTGTTACTCAAGGACACAGCTGGTCATGGGGCAGAGCCAATCTCTTACCCAGGTCTGTCAGCTTCAAAGACTGCTGTCTTTCCCCTGTGCCATGTGGCTCTTGGGAGAGAGAGGAGGCTGATGGTAGGGAGTGTGTGGATCCTGGATAACATGCTTCTCTGAGCTGGGAGGGAGGATGTTGGGATGTCTAGGTTGGTTGGGAGATTCTCCTCCCCGTCACATACAGGAGATTTGCCTTGGGAACGGTCTACATGCCACCGTTTCTCTTCTCTACCTCAGCCAAGTTCCCACTGAGGCCTGCGAAGAGAGAGGAGCTGAATCCATCTCCTCCATCCCAGCACAGCACCTACTTGCCTCCCTGGGACTGGGCGGGTCAGGTGGGCTATGCAGTCAGGGGGCCCAGCCCCTGCCCAGGGACCCTGGGCCCTCAACCTGTTTATGGTCCCTGAATAGGCACAACTGCAAATGTCCTACTGCTGGCCCTGTTGCTGCCCATTGTTTTCAGGGCCTCTGAGCTCCTGCCCCAGCCCCTGGCCCCGCAGACACCTCCTGGTCGCCCCATTTCCAGAGATTGCAGTTTCTGCAGTGTCCTTGGCCCTCTCCTGCCATGCCCCTGGGAAGCCAGGCCCTGTCTCACCTCCTTGCAGCTCCCTTCCTTCCCTCCCCCCTCCCATCCACCGTTCCCTTCCCGGCTCGAGCTGACCTGGGAGGTGGACCCTGACCGTGACACCCATTGGCTGTTTGCCATTTAATCTCCTTAAATCTCAAGTCCTTTTTTTTTTAAAAAAAAAAAAAAAAAAATGAGGACTAGCAATACTTATTTCAGACACATTTTGTGAAGATGAATAAAAACATAAATATTCTGAATACATTTGAAGGGTGTTTTTGTTAGGCTGCTTGGAGCCTTTTAGTCTAGAATTCCCTATCATGGCAATTGTCATGGAAGGAAAACCTTTGGGAAAGGACCTTCTGGGAAAACTTTGCTTTGTCCTCCAGGCTATAAGGTCATCCCTGTGAGGAGGAACAGAAGGGTGACAGCAAGGAGCCCTGCTGGTATCCCTTCTCTGCCTCCTGACTCCGGCCTTCCAGCCTTGGAGGCCTTGTTCATTTCCAAGCTTTCTGCTGCCCCCATGTCCCCGAGGGGAGGGATATCGATGTTTTGAAATTAATCTGACTTTAGGAAAGGGGCCATGAGGGCCCTGGGCAGAACTGTATGTTCTAAAGAGTGTTTTGGGTACTGTTTTATTTGTTGCTAGACTTAAGAGCTTGAAGAATGAGTCTGTGTTTCTGAGGTGAGGTTGATGCAGACCTGCCCCCAAAGTCTGGGGACACTGAGAAGCTGAAGAAAGAGGCTGACATATCCAGTTTCTCAGAAAAAAACATTTATTAGGGACTTATAAACAGATGGCCAAGAGGCAAGATGGTGGATTTCCACGCTGTTAACCCTCCGGGCTCAGACTTACATGCCACGGGGACGAACGTGCAGGGCACCTGGAGTCCACTGCACAGGGAAAGCAAGCATGCTCTGCAGACTGCCTAAGGGCAGAATTCAGGGTCAAGGTGGTTCTGATCTAAGGGTGGGATTTCTGGTTAAAGTGCACAAGTTAGAAATCTCAGTGGCATTTCCAGATGGGGTGATCAGACGTCACCCGGCAGATCAGCATCACACGTGGAGTTGCTTCAGCCTCCACCGTGCGTAGACCAAAAAAAAATCTGTAAAGCCTTCCAAAGAAGACTTCCAAGAATCTAAAACACCACTACTGTGATAATCTTTGTTAGAAAGAGATAAGTTGGCAATATCCTGAGAAGATTGAATTAAAATGCAATATTCTTATATCATGGCCACATCAGATAAATAATGTTGGACTTGCAAAGACAAGCCCGAGATGTCCTTGGGTTAATACAGTAAAGGTTTGTTTCTCCTTCATGTCCCAGGCCCATGTCGGCTGCCAGGGCTACATTCCAGATGGTCATCTGGGGACCCAGGGTCCTTCCCTGCAGAGGGTCTGCTGTTTCCTCTGGCCTTGGTGTACGTGGCTGGTGCATTAGCTACTTGAGCCGCAGGCGCCGAGCCTGTTTCCTCTGGCCTTAGAGCCCTCTGCTCTCCCTTTCTCCAGCCAGAGAAAAGGATGAGGGAGAACCTGACGTGGAAGGAGAGGTTTTTTGAGACCTGTGATGTCTGCACTTCTGCACATACGATGCTGGGCAACAACACAGTCCCCTGTCCCCACCCACCGGCCTGGCTGGGTGGCCTGGAAATGTCATCCAGCCGAAGAGCCAGTCTTCTCTGCCACATGGCATTGAAGATAGAAATAAATAAAGCCTGCTGGAATGAGTGGAAAAGGAAATTGCTAAACCTTATTGTGTGTCATCTGGGCCATGCTCTGTCCCGAGTCTACAGATGCCAATGCTCATTCCAGCCCCACTTAGTCGCCAGCATCACCTTTACCTTTGGAGGCAGAAAACTGAAGCCAGAAGGGTTCATTAATTGCCCAAGAAAAGGTTCAACCCCAGGTATTCTGACTCGAGTTTGTGTTGAATGTTTGACTCTGGAGCCCACTGGCAGCCACAGCCACTCTATTCTGCTCTTTTTTTTTTTTTTTTTTAGACAGAGCCTCAAGCTGTCGCTCTGGGTAGAGTGCTGTGGCATCACAGCTCACAGCAACCTCCAACTCTTGGGCTCAAGTGATTCTCCTGCCTCCACCTCCCAAGTAGCTGGGACTTCAGGTGTCCGCCACAATGCCTGGCTATTTTCCTGCAACCGTCATTGCTATTTGGCAGGCCTGGGCTGGATTCGAACCCACCAGCTGAGGTGTGTGTGGCTGGCGCCTTAGCTGCTTGAGCCACAGGTGCCAAGCCAGAGAAGAGCACTCTATTCTGCTTTAAGAGAGACACAAGTTAAAGAAAGACAAGGTTAAAAGTGGGCTGATCTTTAGGGTCCAGCCTTGGTGGTCATTAATTCTTTTTCTTAAGCCCATTGTCATTTTGAGTGCGCAGTGCAGAGTGCCAAGCATTGCCGTGTGTGGTGCTAGGGTGATTCCCTCATCCTGTGTAGTTATGGATTTGAGAGGGGGTGATCATAGTCACCCACCTCCTCCACACTCATCTGACAGCTTCTACTTGCCTCCCCAACCCAAGTGTGTGCACTGGTACCTTAAAAAAAAGGTGCATTGTTTTTGGAAAGACAAATTGGCCTGCAAGTTTCCATGCCCCACCGCAGATTGTGTATACAAAATAGAACCTGGGGCCTGGCCTGGCCCAGGGCTGGGCTTGGCACACAGAGGCCCACTGTCAAGCAAGGGAGAGTTTCAGTCCCGAGTATCTGGCACTGAAACAGATCGAGACTGGGTGGGAAAACAGCTCTCACGTGACTGTGCTAGGAATCCTGGAGTCACCCAGGCCTGTGGCCTTCGAACTTGCCCCTCTGAACCTTCATTCAAGGAAACAGCACGTGGCCTCACACCCCACACGAATGCTGCTGCAGGGGGCTGCATGGGTGGAGAGCAGCAGGGGCCTCTGAGGTCCCCGAGCCATGTGGGTAGGGTGAGAAAGCCCAGGTTGATCTAACTTCTTCTGTTGTTGCTCCTGCTGGGACATTGAGGTCCCTAGAAAGGAAGCAACGTGCCGTGCCAGAGGGTCCCTGGTGACTTGAAAGGAACTCAGGTGCCGTGGTGATATGTGTGTAGGAAAAGCAAACTTTTTTCTCTGTCCCTCCCACACACCCAATTCTCCACTGCCCAGCAGCACTGGGTGCCTACAATTCAATTCTGACACCAGCCACCCCAAGTCAGCACAGACTCCACAAGTCAAGGGCTCTGTCCCACCCTCGACTTCACTATTGCAAGTAGTGGGTCCCCAGGTCACTCACGCTTCTGTTTGACTCGGCTACAAATCAGAAGTTCCCATGACCCCCTCCTCAAGTTTAATCATTTGCTATCATAGCTCACAGAGCTCAGAGAAACTTGCTTACTAGCTTGAAATATGAATGGTGTAACATTATTAATGGGATGACAAAGGAAACAGATGAACAGGTACAGAGAATGGGGACTGGAAGGGTCCCAAGCACAGGAATTTCTGTCACCATGGACTTGGCGTTCACCAGACAAAAGCTGCCTGAACCTTGTGCTTTAGGGGTTTCTATGGAGGCTTTGTCATGTAGGCATATGGATTATCATTATTTTTATTTATTTATTTATTTTGAGACAGTCTCCAGCTGTTGCCCTGGGTAGAGTGCCGTGGCATCATAGCTCACAGCAACCTCCAACTCTCTTGGGCTGAAGAGATCCTCTTGCCTCAGTTTTTCTATTTTTAGCAGAGACAGGGTCTTGCTTTTTCTCAGGCTGGTCTCAAACCCCTGAGCTCAAGCAATCCACCTGCCCCGGCTTCCTAGAGTGCTAGGATTACAGGCGTCAGTCACTGCACCCGGCCATAGGCATGTGGATTTTTTTTTTTTTTTTTTTTTTGAGACAGACTCTCAAGCTGTTGCCCTGGGGTAGAGTGCCATAGCGTCATAGCTCACAGCCACCTCAAACTCCTGGACCCAAGCGATTCTCTTACCTTATCCTCCCAAGTAGCTGGGACTACAGGTGCCCACCACAACACCTGGCCATTTTGTTGTTGTTATTGTTGCAGTTGTCATTGTTGTTCTAGTGGGCCTGGGCCAGGCTTGAATCCCCCGACTTTTATGTATGCAGCACCCTACCTACCCACTGAGCTACGGGCACCTCAGTCTCCCAGAGGATGGGGGTAGAGCTGAAAACTTGAAGCTTCTAATCAGAGCTTAGTCTTCCTGGTGACTGGCCCTATCCAGGAGCCCCCCAAAAGTCACCTCTTTAGAACAAACGATACTTCTATCCCCTGAGAATTTCCCAGGGATTTAGATGCTCTGTGTCAGGAAATGAGGTCTAAGACTGACTACGGGAACAAAAATGCCCCTAGCTCCTCTGTCACTTGGAAAGTTACAAGAGTTTTAGGGGCTCTGAGCTGAACCACGATGGGGGATCCTGGAGAGCAGATGACCAGGTTCATCGAGGTTTGGGAGGCTCAGGATCTTGGTTAGGGTCCTGCAGTGAGGATTTCCAGAGGCCCGGGCTAGAAGCTGCCAGCGGGCTCTGGAGTCAAAACCTCAACAACAGTCAAGATACAGAACTCAGGGCGGCACCTTTGGCTCAGTGAGTACGGCGCTAGCCCCATATACCAAGGGTGGCAGGTTCAAACCCAGCCCCGGCCAAACTGCAACAAAAAAATAGCCAGGTGTTGTGGCGGGCGCCTATAGTCCCAGCTGCTCGGGAGCTGAGGCGGGAGAATCGCATAAGCCCAAGAGCTGGAGGTTGCTGGAGATTGCTGTGGAGGTTGCTGACGCCACGGCACTCTACGAAAGGCAGTAAAGTGTGACTCTGTATCTAAAAAAAAAAAAAAAAAAAAAAAAAAAAGATACAGACATCAGTGGAGAAGTTCCAGGAACCAACACGCAACAGCACCCCAATCCAGACGAGTCTCAGACAGGACAGTGATGGTAGGAGGCAGAGAGAAGGCAAAACTGGATGGGACAGCCTGCCAAAGCTGGTGTCCCAGGAGGCCAAGCAGGTAAAGTGATGTGGAAAGGCCAGGGCATAAGTCAGCATGCATGGCCGAGAGTGGGCACTCTGACGCAGGGGGTCAAGCCTGGACCCGGTGGTGACCACATTATTCACTTTGTGATAGATAAGTCATTTAGCTGTGTGCCCTGTTTGGTACATTATTTAATACATTTCAAAATTAAGATAGGCTTAAAGAAGAGGAAGAAACTCTCAGAAAGTGAAATTCGTTACTCCGCAAAGAAGGCCTTGCCCGAGGGTGCTGTCAGCCAGAGCGTAAAGTTCCTGTGGTTCCAGGGGACCTTCTGCCTCCACATCTTCTTTACCCACCTGCCTGCCCTCAGTTTCCTCCTCACACGAGCTGGTGGCACTTGGCGTGGCCCCGGTTCCCAGTGCTGACACGAACAGGCAATGTGGTGTCTACCCTGAGCCTGTCTCTGTGGCACACCCGGGCAGTGGAGCCAAGCAGGGGCTGCATGGCCCAGCCATTGTGCTTCTCCAGTGAAGCTGCTCTGGCTGAGAGCTCGGAAACATGAGGGGCCTCGTAATCGGTGAGGATGGATGTGAACCTTTGCCTTCCTGGCCTCCTGCCTGCTGGTGACCAGGAAGCCCAGCCCTTAGGAGCGAGTGCTCAGATGCCCACCCACAAGGCATTTTGGCCATTATACCTGGGCCAGCTGGCGTGTGGAAGGGCTTGGCAGATCCATCCCCAAACATGTTCCTGGACCCTGGCTTCTGAGTACATTGAATAAGAATAATCACACCTGCCTCCCACTGCCTGGTTTCAAAGCAGTGATGGGGAAAGCACAGGGCCTGTGCCTGCATGGGAGGGGCCCAGTCATGCATGTGGCTCCCTTGCCGGCTGCCTTCCCTCCCTGCGGGTGTGTCCTCCCTGCAGGTGTGCTGCTCTCTGGCCTCACGTCTTCAGGGCCCTCACCTGCCACCGGGGCCCCCTCCTAACCTCTTCTGAACCCAGGTGGGGTAAGACGCCCTCCCAGTCCCCCACTGGGCAGGAGCCTAGGAGCACAAGGACTTGTCATAATCAGCGTCAGATCTCGGATTCTCCCACAATGGCCTAGGCCCTGGCCACAGCAGGAGAGAAGCTTGGGGTCCTCAAGAGATCCTGAAGGTGCAGAAACTGAGGGCAGCTGCAGCTATTCAGAGCAGTCTCAACCCTCAGTTTCCAAGTCTTGGTTCTGCCAAATAATCTGGATACAGCTCACTTTAAACAGTAGCAGCAGGTGACGCCCATAGCTCAGTGGGTAGGGCGCCGGCCACATACACTGAGGCCCGCCCGGGCCAGCTAAACAGCAATGACAACTGCAACAACAAAAGAAATAGCTGGGCATTGTGGCGGGCGCCTGTAGTCCCAGCTGTTTGGGAGGTTGAGGCAAGATAATTAAGCTCGCTTAAGCCCAAGAGTTGGAGGTTGCTGTGAGCTGTGATGCCGTGGCATTCTACCCAGGGTGACAGCTTGAGACTCTGTCTCAAGAAAAAAAAAAAAAAAATTATTAAAAAATAAACAAATAAATAATAGCAGCAATGCTGAGGTCAAATTCAGTGTGGTAAATCAAGCACTGGTATAAAAGCACCAACAGGACTCACCATTTAAAGAAAGCCTAGGATGAGTTTAGTTCTTCAGGACAGTAAAAGACTCTTTGGTAATGCAACAAAGCCCACCTAATATTTTTTCTTTTTTTTCCTTTTATTTATTTATTCATTTTTATTAAATTTATAACTGTGTACATTAATGCATTTATAGGATACAATGTGCTGATTTTATATGCAATTTGGAATGCTTACTTAGCCTTCCCCTCACTTACTTAACTGTTGTGTTAAGACATTTATACTCTACCCTTAATAGATTTGACGTGTACCCTTGCACTATACACAATAGGTGAGGTCCCTCCACCAGGCCTCCCCTGTCCCCTCCCTTCACCCTCCTCTTCCCTCCTTCCTTCTGGGCTATAGCTATGTTTTCAGATGTTGGACTTTGGGAGGGCCAGGGTTCTTTGGGAGGTTTACTCTTGGGACAGCATTTAGCATGCAGGACATGTATAGGGGGTCCTCTTGTGACCACACTGTGGGAAGTGGAGAGGAAGAAGCAGGACGGGCGGAGGGAGAGGTGGGGTTGCGAGGCAGTGTCCCTGGAGGCCTCAACAGGCCCCAGCTGCAAGCTGGGACCACACTTCAGAGTTATCCCAACATGGGGTGAGGTGGCCAGGCCTTTATAGCACTGCCAGTCAGTTCGGGCTGTGATGTGGAAGGATGCAGTCCTTGTAGGCACAGCCCAGAGCTAAGGGCCGGCACCCTCGCTCCCAATCCCCAGCTGGGGGAGCACATCCTTCATCCCCGAAGGGGATTTTGGGTGGGTCACCACAGTCTGCACTGCACTTCATGAACGTCCAAAACTGCTATGGCTGGAGGGGAGGGTCCGTTATGCGGGGCCTGTGCTAGGCGCTTGGATCTGTTCCCTCAGAAAACTCTCGCACTGCTCTTCAGGGTGGGTATTGTAATACCTATTTTCCAGAAAACAGAGGTGGCTCACGCCTCTAATCCTAGCACTCTGGGAGGCCGAAATGGGTGGATTGCTTGAGGTCTGGAGTTCGAGACCAGCCTGAGCAAGAGTGAAATCTCATTTCTAAAAACTAGCTGGGTGTTGTGGCAGGCGCTTGTCATCCCAGCTCCTTAGCCCAGGAGTTGGGTGGTTGCTCTGAGCTATGCCGCCACAGCACTCTACTGAGGGTGACAAAGTGAGAGTCTGTCTCACAAAACACAAACAAACAGACAAAAACAACAACAGAGGAGAAGGGAGGTAAGTTATTGGGAGGGGTGCCCAGAGTGCCGTTACCCCCCTACCACCCCTTTTCCACCCCCACTCCAGGTGGAGTCACTCCATTGTCCACACCTCCTGCTCCACCACTTCAGGCTCTGAGACTGGCTGCAGGTGTATGGACTGCCCAGAGACTGCCCATGGGCCATGTCCAGGCCTGCTCACTGGTCAGCTCCCCACACGCTCCTGCTAAATAGCAGGTGGTATCTGGGCTGAGGTTTGAGAGGCTGGCTGCAGTGATCCAGAGCCCAGCAAGGTGTGCAGGGCAGGGCAAAGCCAGGCCCCTGGTGAAGGACCGTTCCTAGGTAGGACTGAGGTCAAAGGTGGGCAGAGTCAGGCTGCCCTGGAAACTGCCCCAGTGCAGACCAGATGGTGGTGACACACCTGCCTGGGAGGACATTCAGTTACAGACCTGGGTACTTCTGTGCCCCAGAAGCAAGCAGTGCTTGGCCCTGGGGTCAGGCTCCAGGGGCTCCTGGATAGTGGAAGATAATGATGGAGAAATCAATGACTGCAAAACACTGCAACCAATCCTCTGAAAATGGTGATGGTGGCTGTCTGTGCAGAGGCGCCTCGCTCTGGGCACCAGGGGTGCTTTATGGCTTGTACTTGAGAGTAACTTTGCAGGGCAGATATCTTCATGCCCATTTCTGCTGAGGGGGTAACTAAGATCTAAGGCTCACTGGAGGCCACAAATCATGGAGGGTCAGAAGTGGAGCCCATGGTCCCACCTGGCCCACTTTCCTTTCCACAGCCTTGGGCCCTAGTCCTTGCATGAGCATCTCCAGAAGTGCCCTACACCAATGGCCTGGAGGGTGAAAGGCCCCGTGTGCATTGAGGAGAGTTCCTTGTCTATAGCTGACGTTGGCTATGACCTGAGGGATAATCAGGAGCTGTGTTTTGGGAGAGAGGCATGATGGGGGAGGCAAACATTCTATCAGGGCAGGGTGGTAACAGGGCTGCAGCTGGTCCAGTCTCACACAGCCGAGATCACTTTTTCCTTTAACCTAAGCTGCTTCTGCTTCCTGGGCTGCTGGAACATCAAATCTGACCAGGGTAGAAGGGCCCATGTGGCCTTCCCCCGGACAAGGGGCATGAGTGCCCTTCAAAGGCGGCAAGGAGCATCCCAAACTTGAGAACAGGGTCTGGCCCCTGTCTCTGCTGGAGGTGGCCATTCAGCCATGTGCTCAACCTCTTGGGGCTGGACCAGCAACTTCTGCTGATCTCTGGGGCTCACTGATCAGAGTCCTTTTTTAAAATCACTGGGCTTTCCCCCCTGACATCCTTTGCTGGGCAATTCTGCCTGGAACGAGTTCAAGTCCCCTTTGAGGAAATGTTCCTCCACGGCTCTGGCCCAGCTCCCCTGTCTTTAAACTTGGTTCTCTGTCTCGGGCAGTCTGGAAGGTCCTCGGATGGCAAGGAGCAGAGGGACACTCAGCGCAGCTCCAGGATTGGGGGTACCTGTAACCCCACAGAGCTGTGTCCCCCGGTGCAGAGAGGGACCCAGTGGTGCTGGGTGCCAGAAGCTAATCTAGTCCTGGAAAACACAGTCATAGAGACTCCTCTATCCCCTCTGTAGTTGGCCAACCTTCCAGGAGAACTTGGATGTAGGGACAGGAAAAGGGTCAAAACTGGGGCTGCTGGTCTCCTTCCCAACAGTTCCTCTGCCTCGGGGGCTTGTGCTCAGCTGCCTGCTCCACTTGCCATCCGTGCTCTTCATCCACAAGACCACCTGCTTCACACATACCTGCCATGACCCACCCGAGACCCTGGTGGCCCTGCCCTGACCACCCCCCTCAGTGCCTGGATTTCCCCTCCTTGCTTCCTATCAAAGTCTCCAGAGAGAATGTCAGCTGCCAGTGGGTCAGGTATAGGAGGGGCAGCCTTCAGGCTCTAGACCGAGGGCCCTGGGGAGGGGCAGGTGTGGCGTCCCAGGAGGCTGCCTGGGTTAACACTGCTGAGGGTGACAATTCACTGTTTGTGCATCCCGCTGTGCCATGGTGAGCTCTGGATGACGGGCCTGTTTTCTTGTGCTGCAGGAGCCCTGAACATGGAGGTGCCATGTCACCCGGCTACAGATCTGGGTGAGACACTGTCTGATGTGGCACACAGGCCACAGAAACAAAGTGTGACAGGAACATGCAGGAGTGAGAGGGGCTGCCTGTAAGGGACCCCTCAGCCCAACCTCAAGGGGCTGGGGTTGCTTTCTGGAGATGAGGCTTGAGGTTTTAAAATTGATCCTCCCACCCCCCCACCCCCCCAATTTTCTGCAACATTTTTTTCTTTTAGAAATAATTGCAAACATACAAAAAAGTTGTAAAGAATAGTACAAAGAACTCAATATGATTCTCTCAGATTCCTCAAAATGTTAACATTCTATTATGTTTGCACTCTCGTCCCTCTCCCTCCTCCCCATCTTTCCCTCCCTCTTTCTCATTCTCTTTATATATATTTTTTTTTATTTTCCTTTTTTGAGACAGAGTCTCACTTGTCGCCTTCAGTCACAGCTCACAGCAACCTCAAACTCTTGGACTTAAGCAATTCTCTTGCCTCAGCCTCTGCAGTAGCTGGGACTACAGGCGCCTGCCAGACCACCCAGCTATTGTTTTTTTTAGAGGCAGGGTCTTGCTCTTGCTTAGGCTGGTCTTGAACTCTGTAACTCAGGCAATCCACCCACCTTGGCTCCCAGAATGCTAGGATTACAGGTGTGAGCCACTGCGCCCAGCCTCTCTTAATACATTTCTTTAAAAAATTTCAGAATAAGTTGCAGACATGAGGCCCTTTTACCTGTGAATTTTTTAGTGTTTCCTGAAAACAAGGACATCTTTAGCAGAACCACAGTGTCATGATCCATGTTAGGAAATCCCAGAGGGTAATTTGGATTTCATTTTGAGGAGCTGCTCTGGTCAGACGTCTGAGACCCTTCAGTGAGCATGGAGGGCCGGGCAGTGCTTTAGTAGCACCCAGAAGTGGTAAGGGACACCCGGCAGCAGAGCAAGGCCACCACAAAGGCCCGGGCAGGCTTGCAGGCCTGCTGGCAGTGGGCCTGTCCCTCTTGGTACGCAGATGAGGCCCTGGCTTGGAGCCCATGGTCCCAGTTGGTCCACAGGAGGAGAATGGAGCTGACCAGTTCAGTGAGAAGTTCAGTACTCACTGCAGAATAGAATGTTCTTACCGTGCCCAGGGAACAGGGAGTGGAAGGGCAAAGAAGAAATGGAAGACAGTAATCGAGAGTGAGCGTCTGGCAGGATCCTGCCCTGTTTTGCAACCCAAAGTGCCCTGTCCAGTCACCCTTCTTCTCCCAGGCCTGCTGTTTCTGTGCCTCCTCCCCACCAGGCTTGTGTTTCAGCCGTGCCCAGTGCCATCCCCTCTTGGCCTGCCATGTTCTCAGGGCATGTGGATTTGCAGTTATTCAGAGCTGGCTGTCATGTGAGCTCTGGCAAGGTGCGGAGACCCCCTGAGCCTCCTCAGCTTTGGAGGTTGTGGTGGAAGCTCCGGGGGGGGGTGAGGGTAGGAGATGCTTTGCCCAAAGCAGACCTCTGTGCAGGGCTGGCGCCATCACGTGTTGGACTCTAAGGCTCTCCATGGGCAAGACCAGCGACTCCCAGGTGATTTTTTCCCCAGCTCAAGGGGTCCCTCACTCTTTGGTGAGAGCATAGGCCTGGACCGCCCCTACTTGGACACTCTTACCAAGGTGAAGGCACACAGGACATGTCAGTCAGTGTTTGCCAAAGCCATGAGGGAGATCACCCCAAAGTCACTGCCTAGTACGTGGCAGACCTTGGGAAGCGTCAGTTGTTTCATAAGAGGCCTTTACCCCATCCAAAGTTATGCTCTGGGACAGCTGCTCAGAGGCAAGTAACACACTTGGGGACCCACTGTGCCGTAATCGACGGGTGACCTGCCTCCTGCCTGTGTTCCAGGGTGGCAGCCGACTGCATGTGGAATTACCGACATGGAGGAGGTGAGAGATGGAGCCTGGCCTGGGGTCCTGGGGAAGGTTGTAAATAGGACTGCTGAGGCCAGCCATGGTGGGCAGCTCCTGGATGTGGAGACCCAGGCAATGCCTATTACAGCAGAGAGTGTAGGTATGTGAGCAGGGGAGGGGGCCTGGCTGCAGCCCTTGGCTGCTTCTGGGGCCTTTCTCTGCCTCGTGGAGTAACCTGATACTGAGCCATCCGCCTGAGGTGCAGAGCGGGCTGCCCCTCACCTGCCTCTCTTGGCTGCTTCTGTTGCAATTTGAAGGTGTTGCAAATTGCTCTATGATGTTCTGGAGCCAAACCATGTCCCTGGCCCACAGCCCACCCCCAGGGGCTTGGCATCAGCTGCGTTGTCCCTGGAAGACAAGCTGCCTTTGAGAGTTTGAGGGTGGAAGGATTGGAAGGCTTTGGTTGGGAGGGCTTGGTCAACAGGTATCTCCACCTTTCTGGCAGCAGAGAAGGCACCTGCCTGAGGGTCACACAGTGCCAAGGTGGAGAGAGGACACAGCCCTGGGACAGAGTGCTCCTGTGATATACAGAGTAGAGCAAGTTCTGGAGCCAGACAGCTTGGGTGTCACTTACGAGCTGAGTGACTTGGCAACTGACTTTTCCTGCCTCAGTTCTAATCTGTAAAATGGGGCTGGTAATAGCCAAGCTGGTCCAACTCAGGACTGAGGGGCTCATTCCTTGGCTGCTGGAAGGTCACCTGTCAGGACCCTCTGGGCATTGCCTTGGCTGAGGAGACCCCCTCACCCAGGGCCATGCCTCCTTCCTGGGCAGAGGACTCTGTACGTCCTACGTGGAGAAGCCTTGCCCTGACCGGGGATGACCTATGGGGCCATGCCAGCTCCAGGGCTGCCATGGGATCGGCTGGGGCTCCACTGAGACTGCTTCCCTGCCCCAGTTCTTCCTCCGCTCAATCCTTTCCCTTCTTTCCTACTACACATGGAGCCCCAGAGCACACCCTGTCAGGCACCCGCATGTTAATATTGGACGCAGAATCTGCTTCCAGAGAGACCAGCCTGAGGCTCTTGGTTGCAATCATCCTGCTGAAAGGAATGGGGGAGCTCCTCAGGAGGGTTTGGTGTGGGGGCTGCACCATCAGGTACCTGGAATGGAGCGGCCAATACTCCCTCACTGCTCTGGCTAGGCCACGCTGTCCCCAGCACATGGTACCTGGCCCATGGAGGGAGAGATGGGTTAACTCAGGAATAAAAGGTGAAGGATGTTGAGTGGCATGAATTAGGGAAAAGCACTTGAAGTTTCTTTGCAGAAAACCATGCCTTCTATGCTATACTCCAGGGAGATGGTCTCTTAGAACAGCTAATTAAATATTTCTGAAGGCAGCAATCACAGCTGATTCAATTCTGTTTACAGAGTCTGTACTGGGCTGGGAATTTAGGTACACTCAGTATGTACTCAGTGAGGAATGAGTGAAAGAAAGGAGGTCTGTCCCCTCTTGGAACATAAGCTCTCTGAGGGAAGGGACACATCTGCCTTGTTGACTGCCCCATCCCAGTGGGGCACATGGCCTGACATTTATTTGTAGGATGCATGAATGAATGCACGAATGAAGAAGTGCATTACCTTTTCCAAAGTTCTCCAAACTGTGGTCCTTAGTATTTCACAGTCAGTGTCCAAATAAGTTTGAGAAATGCTGCGCATGATATCTTCCTGTCAGTCATTCCACATGACAGCAGGTTAAAGGCTCTGAGAAGGTCTGTAGTGATAAGGCAGTCTCACCCTACTCTATCCAACATTTCCCAAATTTATTCTGTTCCCAACACACAACCCCCTTCGAAATCTTATGGAGGTCAGTGTACCATGGAACGCATTTTGGAAATTGTTGCTTTCATCTGAGAATCTGAGTTTGAGGCTGGCTAATTCAGGGATGTCTAAATGCAAGGGGAGGGGGAGGAAAATCAGAACTCTGGCGCGGAGATGGGACAGGCTTCCCCCTTAGGGCCTGGGCTGCCCTTTGGACGGAGGCATCACTCTGTACGCAGAGGGTGCTGAGCAGGAGCTCTGTGGGGTGATGAGGGAGAGTGACAATTCTGAGAGAGGACTTGGAGCAGGTTATATGAAGGCCCTTAACCACAGTGAGATACTCCCCCCAGTTCCTCTGAGGGCGGCTGCCCACGATGGCGACACTGGCCTCCTCTCGTCTTGCAGCTTTAAGGGATCACTTTGGCCCTTTGAATACCTCTGCGCCTTGCCTGCCATGCTCTGGGTTAACACACCTGTAAGCAGATGTTTCTCACAGATGTGCAGAGGATGAACAGAAAGAAAGACCAGAGGGCAAAACCGGTCATGGGCTTGGGCCTTCTCCAGTCTCTTGGGCTGCCAGCAGGGGCTCGTTCTGGGCTGGCCTTGTGCTGCGGGTGTCTTAGGTGGGGCTTCCTGTAGACTTGATGGAGAAGAGAAAGAACTGAAGACTCAGGCTGACTTTCTGACATCATCTTGCATGGGGTCAGGGAGCTGGTCAGGGGCAGCCTGGGCCCAGACCTGTCTGTGCCTTAGGAAGCATTGAAGAAGACACCAACTAATTGGCACAGGTGTCAGGGGTGGGGAAAAGACAATTTCTACTGTGGGACCATGGCTTCTGCCCATGACAACCTATAGTCTTCTTATGGAGCCCTGTGAACGGTGGGGCTCAGGGCAGCAGGGCATGGAAGGTGGGGAGGCCTGGCTGTGTGTATCTTGGGAAGAAGTAGAGTTATTTATAAGGGGCAAGAAGAGAGTTTAGAGGAGTAGAGCCATCCTGGAAGGCTTTCTGGAGGAGGTGGGCCTGAGTGAGTGGAAAGGGTGGGTGCCCTGCATTAGAACTAGAAGTACCCATTCCTGGAGACCCCCGGAACCAATTCTGCGAGGGCAGAGACTATGTCCAGAATATACGTCTGGAGTAGAGTAAGGCACCCCTAACAAAGACTTAAAAATATAGGAAGCAGCCCAACTTCTGGGCAATTAAATGTAAGGTCAAAGGCAAGATCAGAGAGGAGCATGAAATTCCTTGAAGAAGACACAGCACTTCCAGGCCAGCCTCCCTGGTTGTTTCATCTATGGCAGACACTGCTGGCTATTTGTCCAGCCTCCATCCACTACTGCTTTTTACGTCCTTTATTTCAGAGGCCTGAACATGAAATTACTCCATTATTCAATCTCCCTATGTCAAGGAGTAGAAAGATGGTGCATTTCTGGACTCTAGAATTTAGGCAAAAGTCTCAAGGGAAAGAAAAAAATTTGCTGGGAAGAAAGCTTTTGGCCCCTTTCCTTCCTCTTTCTTTCTTATTAGAATGTGGCTATGAGTCCAGAAGTTAGAAGGTGGCAGCAGCCACCTTGTCACCATGAGACAAGCAAAAGGGAAGCGTGTGTCCTAACATCTGAAGGTAAATGTTCAGGAATGTTTCTGTTACTGAGGGAGGGTGACAGAGGCAAACACTGGTAGCACCCCATGTCAGCAATGTGCATAAGAGGGAGACTTTTTAGACAATGCAAGTTAGAACTCTGGGTGCATGGGCAGCACTGCTCGGATTACCCAGCTCTCCATGTTCCATGTCCATGGTCACAGAGCAACCTACCGATGGTTACTGGTTGTCTGACGAAGGTCTGCCTTGGTGTAGAAGGTGTCAGTCATGAGCCAACGGTGGTTTCCATCATGGCCCAGAATTGCTTATTATAAATGGACATGTCAGCCTGACAATTTATACATGTGAGTCTACCCTGAGAGATGAAACGGCAGCTGTGTCCCCTAAACCAGGTTCCCAAACCCTTGGACTATGGGCCTCACCTTGTGGCCAATAAATGTTGAATAAACGCGGGATTACTGTGCTTTCCCCAGTGATGCTGGAGTCTTGAGAGGATGACCTGCACGTCCTTGTCCCGTGCAGCTTGAGTGCCCAGCACAGGACCTGGATCATGTACCAGGCTCTCGGGGGACAGGGAGGCTTAGGGAGAGGCACCAGAGGACAGAAGTAGAGTTGTTCACCTCTACTGTTTCCAGACAAGCAGATGGGACCCAGGGCCTAGAAGCCCTCAGCCTATTTCCAGAAGCATAGATGGGACACGTGTCTTTGGGCTGCCAGAGTCTTAGGCACAGGACCCTAGGCCATAGCCAGGGGCCACCGGCCGGTTTTCTAGAATGCAGCTGCTCTTTGAATCTGCTTTGTGTTTGCCGGAGTCTTGCTCTCCGGGGATTATTTCTGAGTTCAGTTTGGCTCCTTGCCACCAATGGCTTCTTGCACCATCTCATGTGGAGAGAGGCTGAACTCTGGGTTCGGGTGTGACCCCAGATATGGTGTGGATCCAGGTTTTGCCTCCAGGATAAGGTGAAGGTTTAGATTCAGGTTAATGTTAGAGCCACAGCTAGAAGGTCAGCTCCAGAGTTTGGGGTCATGCTTTTGGGCATCTCATGGGGTGAGAAAGTTGGGATTGAGAAGTTGAGGTTTAAATGGCTGAGTCTCAGCACAGAGCAGCTCTGGGCGACCCTCTCTGACTCCCTCCAACCTGGTTGGGTCTCCCCTCCTCTTGGTACCTGCTGCCCTCCATACAGGACTGGCTGGCTCTTGTGAGTCACTCCCAGATGTGCCTAGTCTATTTGGATGATTGCACCAACTTCTGTGAACAGGCTCCTGGCCTTCCATTTACTGGACTTTCTTCCTCCTTTGGGCACCGAGGAGAATCCAGTAAATGCTGACTTCATTAATAAAGTCAGACTCCCAAGGGCTAAACTGTCCTTCTGGTGAAGACTTTTAATTTATTTTCAAGGATTTATTGATCTTGAGGGATGTATGGAAATTTAAGACCATCGTGCTAGTTGTGGGTATCGATCCTTCATCCATGCGTCCATTCCTTCACCTACCCGTTTATCTGTCCATCCATCTATTTCACAAACATTGTTTGCAATCTCCTATGTTCTGAGCCTTTGCTGAGCCCATAGAGAATGAAGGAGACGTGTAGACTGAACTCAAGCTACTGGGAATCAGAACATCTGGGCCAATGACGGGTGTGATGGAGCAGAAAGGAGGTCATGTTCTGAGGAGCCTGCAGGCCGATGCTAGCTTCACCTCTTTCCTAAAAAGGATGCCTGAAACTTGCCAGGGGAGAAGGTGATCACCCATCAAAGAGGAAGAGAGGCGCATCCAAATGGGCAGAGACGTGGTGAGGCCAGGTGAGAGGTGGAGGTACGTGTGGCCTTTGGGGAGCACAACAAAGTGGGCATAGCAAGGAAGCAGGTGCCATGGGGTCATCAGGCAGGCCAGAACGCCTTGGAGGACATTGTCCTAAGAGCCTGGGGAGCATGGAAGGAATTTGAGCCAAGGGTCAATCTGATGTGAGCTGCCTTCTGGGCCCCTCATCCTGGAGACTTGAGTGGTGGGTAAGCCAGTGTCTTGGCATCTCCCTGAAAGGCCAGGGCAGCAGGAGAAGCATGCCCGAGAGGCTGTGCTAAACACAGCACAGACTCCAAAGTCCCCCAGAGATGGAGGTGCTGGGCAGCCCCAGGTGGAGAGGGAGGAGGGTGGGGAGGGCATCTTGGAGGCCGGATGTGTAAGCTGAGCAGAATTTGTAGCTGACTCAGGGACCCGCATGGGTCAATGGTTTGGAGGGTTCTGTCGGGCAACCTGGGTCCTGAGGCTGCTCCCCCCTCCGAAAGGAGGGGACATGCTGATCTCAACCAGGAAGCCCAAGGCTTGCTGATCTTGAGTGCCTGCCCAAGCTTGGCCTGCATCTGGCTGCATACCCAGGGTGTGTGTTACCCAGCCTGCAAGCACTGGATCTAGGCATGCACAGAGCAGGCAGATGAGGTGGGGTGCCTTGCGGGGTTCTGGGTGCATGTGGTTCCCTCTGCTACCACAGCTAGTTGGGAAGGCAGTGTCTCCTGAGAGACAGCCAGAAGTTTCCAGGGCTCAGACTCCAACCACCGCCTCTGGACGCTGGTTCAAGCCTTGGGTGGTTATTGTTAACTACAGAGCTCCTGCTGGGAACCAGGCTTTGTGCAGGGTGCATGATGTATATTATTTCATTTAATCCTTGGAGCAATTCTTCAAGGACTCAGCACCATTTCACAGAGGAAGGAATGAAAGATCAGGAACATAGTGAGTGAAGGAGGCCAGACGCAGCCCTGGAGAAGACCAGTAATTCCAGCCAGCCCTTCATGCCCTGTGCCACAGAACAGAGGCCTGAGAAGTTCTCAAAGTCTTCGTCTTCTTGTGGGTTCACCTGGGAAAGCAATGCCCTAGGCTTTTGGCTACTGTGTGGGAACTTCAGGGAGCATGAGCCAGGGGGATAAAGTCAGGGACAGGGCAGTGGAGGTAGAGGGGCCAGCACTGATCCTGGGGTGTTGCGGGTACCCCCCGGGTTTAACTTCCAGAGGCTGTACTCATTCATCCCGTGCTCCTGCCCCCCGACCTTCCAGGGGGTGATGTGTGTTCCGAGGGCACATGCCTGCAGCTTCCCAGTAGAGGTACAGGGGCAAGGCGAGGGGCCGCTGGGGTGCAGGAAGGCCCAAGAGGCTGTGACAGGCCATGCATTGGCAGCTGAGCCGAATCAGGGCTTGCCGAAGGTCACCTGCCACCCAGTCCACTGAGGTGTCTGTGATAGTAAGAGGTGGGAGGTGGCCTATCCCTCTAGGTATCAGAGAGAGTGTCTGAAGTGATGATGAGGTGGCCAGGAAATGAAGCATGAACACAGCCCGGTCTAGAAAGTTCTCAGTAGTGTGTGTATGCGCGTGAGGTCAGATGAGGAAGGTTGGCCCCAGCACCTGGCGGTCCCAGGCTAGCCAGCCCTAGACAGGGCACACCACTAGTAAATCCGAGGCTGGGCAGGGGACAGTGGGACAGCACATGTCCCTGCTGAGTCCTCAGGCAACCCAGGGGCCCAGAGAGAACAAGAATGATGAGTAACTGGGCTATGGCATCCAAGTAAACACCACCCAAACCCCAGACCAAACCGCCTGCCAAGGCTGCCAGCTGCAGTTGCCAGAGTAATCAATACCCATTGTTCTCTGACCTAGACAGTGTTCTCTCGGCACTTCTGACTACTGTGTCCCAGGAGACGGCTAGCCATGGGCTTACATCATGTGGATGGACACAGCTTAATGGGATCCGTTCCCCGAATTGTGCCACCCCATGACCTCCCACTGCAGAGTCACAGGTTGAAGACAGCTGCCTGGCTGGATCTGGACAGAGAGCAGCAGCAGGCCTACGTGGACTCTAGTCCTTGAAACTCTAGTCCTGAGTGACCTTGGCCTTGGGTTCCTTGACTGCTCAGAAGGGTAACCATACATAGCTCTTTGCTATCTCTTAGGGTTAGCAGGAAGCATACCAAACCCCTTGGAAGAGCATCCCCTGGGAGTGAAATGAAAGCCGCATGACTCCTTCTCTTGTTGGGCCAGAAGCTATTCATTCAGTTTGGGGAAAGGAGTGAGGACATCCCAGTCAGACAGGCCTGGGTTCACTCACTGCTTCCCCCATCAAGGCCTGTCATCCTTCTGAGCTGTGGAACCAATGAAGCCAGCCTGTACAATCGTCGGGAAACTTGGAGGCCTCTGTGCCTGGCTCTGAGCATGGTGCCAGGTGCCAGTGAGAACTGTGATATGGATGCCGTGGTACAGGCACCACTGGACACTCTCAGAGGACCACTTGCTGAGTGGCTGACCCACTCAGGTCAAGTATCACAAACATAGCAGGGCCACATCCTCTCTGTGCTTAAAGGCCAAAGTCGTCACACACCTCTTTCATGAAGCCCTCTGGAATTCTTCCAGTCCTGCGTGTAGACCCTTCCCCCAAACTTTGAGATCCCATGTCATCTATTTCATTCTTGTCAGCTCTTAATCATTGCAGGGGACATTTGCTATTGGGTGGGGAGGGGACTTCCCAGCACATTTACCTGCCCCTTATTCTGTAGATAAACCACCCACTGTGGGGCCCGAGGGGAGGAGACATTCTCTCACCTAGTTCCTGGGCAAATGGGACTGGGCTTGGCCCAAAGGACACTTCCCCCCCGGGCTCACACTCTTAAGTGGGTGATATCATGCACAGGGAGAGTTAAGACTCTTTCCCCAGGACAATGTCCACAGGTGGCAGCAGCGATCCCAGTGTCCAGCCACAGTGGGAGCAGCAGGTTTTGGTGGACCTTACCCAGAGGACTGCAGGGGTGTGACCTTGGGGCGTGACCTTGGTGAGATTTCTTGCTCCTGGGCCTCCCTTGCCTGCTGCCCATTTCCTGAGCCTGTCCTTATCGTCCTGTCGATCCTGAGATACCCAGTAGCCGGTGTTGCACTTCTGTTGCTTGTACCCAACATGAACATTTGCCTTTGAAAGATACCAGCTGTTCCAGGTGAGCAAACAATCCTTCCTACTGGACCACACTCTCAGTGGGCAGGACTGGTGTGCCTCCCGGCAATATCTCCTGGGACCTGGCTGCCAAACACACCTAGGATAGGACTCAGGTTCTGGCACTTACTGAATTGAGGGTCTGAGCAGTTATTTAGCCTCCATGAGCCTCAGTTTACTCATCTGTAAAATGAGCATAAAGATGCCTACTTCTGGAGATAAATTTGAACATCGTGACAGGAGGAGAGAGTAGGACGTAGGCTGTGCATAAACCAACCAAACTGGCCTGGGAATGAGGACAGGGATAGGGGTGAGGCTCCAGGGCATTGAGGGCTTATGGTGGCAGAAGCAGGGCACATGATAATTCTGTTTTTCTCTTTGTTTTTCTCTTTGCAATTTGAATCTTATTTCTTAGTTGACGTTTCCAAGGGTGTATATTGCCTCTCCAGAGACAAAACGTGAGATCCTTAAGGAAAAAGATTCATGTTTTCCTCTTTGTATCCTCCCAGCATCCAGCACATGGAAGTTACTGAATAAATATTTGCTAACCAAATCCCCATTTTGCAAGTTCCAACTTCTGCTGCCTAGACTTTTCAAAAAGAATGTCTTCAGAGGGTATGACCTGTAAGAAGATGTAGATTCTGGAAAAATGCAGTCCCCTTGTATATTCCATGCCTCTGCCAGGAGTTGGGAATATAGTTGAGCCCATGGTGCAGTGAAGGGGCAGATAAGAAGTTCCTCTCACTACTTTGTCATCTGTGCTAAAATAACAATTTACAAATATATATAATAATTTGCTCAGCTTGTCCCTTATGCCAGGCACTATATGTTATTTCATTTAATTGTTACAAAACTCTTAGTAAGTAGGTGTCACTATCAACCTGATTTTATGAAAGTAGAATCTGGAGCTTCGGGACCTGCTTAAGTTCATATAGTAAGTAAATAGTGGAGCCAGGATTTGAATGCAGGTATGTCTAACCCCCCCCAATCCATGGCCCTAACCAATGTTTTGTGCTGCATTGATAGCACAAAATTGGCCAGAAAAGTTAAGGAAGGCTTCCTGGAAGAGGTGGTAGATGAACTGAAATTAAAATTTAAAAAAAAACCCATGTCTTTTAATGAAATGCTCCCAGATGTAAACAAGATATAAATTAAATTCTTAAGGAATGAGGCAGAATGGCGGGAGAGATGCCTGCTGGCACCGGGGATTGTCAATGTGTGTATGCTTTGGAGTGCACACAGGTTAGGAGGGTCTCATAGAGTGTAAGATCAGACCAGGGGCAGCAAGGGACAGGTGGAGCTAGAGTGGTGGAGTTACTTAATACAGAAGATGCTTGTTCCTTGTCTTTGGATTCCCACCCCATGATTTGGGGCAAAAAGAAAACATTTGCATGGGTACAAGGTAGAGGAAGGAACTTGCTGTTTGGGGATTTCTCCAGCAGAGGGTGGGTAAATAATTTCTTTTAGTTAGACACAGTTGGGCTGAAGGGTGTGGAGTTCAATCTTTGAGGACTGATGGTTCTAGATAAGGGAAGGGAATCTGAGTTATTCCTGCAAAGCTTAGTGTAGGACACAGTCAAAGGACTTCATCAGAGCTGGGGTGTCAACAAAACTGGGCAGGTATGGCCCTTAATTTTACAGCCAGGGTCCCTGGGCAAAGTCATTTTCCTACCTGGCATGTTTATACAACAGAGATGGTTGTTGCTTGGATTTAAAAACATTTTATGGTTGGTTGTAACTTTTGACATTGGAATTATCCCCATGTGTCACAGAGTAGTCCAACTTCCTGAACAGCAGAGACAATTCCCTGGGATGTCTATGATTACAGAACTTGTCACTATGTCAGGCCACAGTCAACATCACCATGAACCTGGCAATGGACAAGTTTGCAGCATTCAGACTATCCATTCATTCACTCATTTACCCATTTATTTGCTCTGCTTGTTCTCTCTTTATTTGTGACCCTGTCTTTGTTTTGATAATTTTCCTGTTCTCATTCCAAGATTCACAACCTATATCAAGAGAAAAGAGGAAAAGCCAAGACAAGAAGTTCTCTGGGAATTCCTTCTTAATTTCCTCTGCCATCTTGTCTTTTCTCAGGTCAGGCTTGAAATATTTTAGTAAGCAAAGAAATAACAGAAGGCAAAGCACATCTGAACTTCACTAGCATGTGTGATGAAACCAGTCACAGTCTCCCTGTGCCCAAGATGAAGGGAGCAGATGTCAGGAGCACAAGTGTGGCCACTTTGCAGCTGTGTGTCCTTGGCAAATTACTGAGTGCCTATGACCCTTCATTTCCTCTGCCTATAGAAAAGGATATCTGGGCATATCACACACCAGATGCTGTGGTGAGTATACCACATGTGCAATCTTACTTTTTCCCATGGAGACTATATGAGGCTGGTAAGCCAGTCCTTCCCTTTCACAGAAGAAATTGAGAAGCTAGAGAAGTTAATACTTGTCCCTGGTCAAAGGACATGGCTATTGATCTGATTGGGATTTGAACAGACACCATGTTCTTAAATACTCACCTCTACTTTTGGGTCATAGGACTATTTTGATGATGAAATAATCCAATTTGTATAAAGCACTCAGGGCAGTGTCTAGCACCAGTAGGTGCTCAGTACGTGTTAGCTGTGATGGTTTATACTTGGTAATTGGGTGGTGGCATAACTGGGTCTCGGCTTTACTCAGGCTTGGGGATGATTCCAAGGAATATCTCAGTATAGGCCATATGCCTGCTTTCTTCTTGGCCCCTACCTGCCTACTAGATTTTATGGGATGGGAGCCTTGTGTATGTCTCAAAGGTAGGTGGTGCAAGGAACATAAAATGGATTAAGATCTCAATGGACAATAATCAAGACTCAAATCTAACAAGATCAGGTTAAATAGGGACAAACAGAAGGTTCTACCCTGACAGTTCCATTTAATTTAATAACCATTTATGTAGCATTGACTGTATAATCATGTTTTGTACAAAATGCTAGGGGTGAAAAATTGCAGAAGAAGCAGACCCTGCCTTGAAGATCTTTCTTCCCTCTAAAATGTGCCTGCCCAAGGAACAGCCATGTCCTTGCCATCCTGTCTTCCTCACAGAGACATCCTTAACCATTATGGGACCAATGGACCAGGCCAGTTTCTTCCCCAGGCTCCACACCAGACTGGCTCACAGATTCATAGCTCGACAGCAGAGCACAAGAAACAAACATAAGAACTCTGGTGATACTTGTCTTTCTTCCTGGATGCTCAGCACATGAACCTCCTCCAATTTGGAGAGAATTCTCTGTTCTCCAATTGGCTCCAATTTTTTTTCTTTCAGTTTTTGGCCAGGGCTGGGTTTGAACCTGCCACCTCCCATATATAGGGCCGGTGCCCTACTCCTTTGAGCCACAGGCGCCACCCTATGGCTCCAATTTATGGTGGAGAAAACTTCATGCTCAAATTGTCTTATTTTGACCAGTGTGATCTAATTTGTACTGACTTCCAATCTTTTTGATACGATCTTCTTGGTACTTAAAATTAAAAAAAAAAAGAAAAAAAGAATTTTAGACACAGGGAGAAATCCAGAAGATAAAGAAGACCCAATAAACATGTGAGAATAATGTTTGAGGAAGAAAATCAAAGCAATGGGATAGAATTGATATGAGTTTCTTGAAATAAAAAGACTTGAATTAAAATATTGACATGCTACACTACACACCTAGGAAAAATGACCCAGAATACAAATGATATGCTATAAAGTAAAATTATTGGACTTTGTAGAAAAAAGTTTTTTGTATGTCTAGGAAAAAAAGACCAAGTCACTCTAAGGCTGTGTTGTCCAATATGGCAGCCCCTAGCCACATGTTGACTATTTACATTTAAAGTCAAAAATTAAATAAAATTAAAAAATTCAGTTCCCCTCAAATTTTAAGTGCTCAGCAGCTGCACCTAGCTAGTGGCTGTCATGTTGGATGCACAGATTGCAGAACATTTACACCATCACAGAAAGCTCTGCTGGACAGCTCTGCTCTGTGCAAAAGAGATCATGTTGCAATCAGACATTTTTATTTATTTATTTATTTATTTACTGTTAAATCATAGCTATGTGCATTAGTGCAATCAAGGGGTACAATGTGCTGGTTTCATATACAATCTGAAATATTCTCATCAAACTGTTCAATGTAGCCTTCATGGCATTTTCTTAGTTATTGTATATAGACATTTGTATTCTGCATTTAGTAAGTTTCGCCTGTACCCATTCTAAGATGCACC
>CAUYPK010167155.1:0-31694 GCA_963574355.1 Loris lydekkerianus
AAAGTAGTTTTGATATGCATTTCTCTGATGATTAAAGATGATGAGCATTTTTTCATATGTCTGAAGGCTGTGCGCCTGTCTTCTTTAGAGAAGTTTCTCTTCAAATCCCTTGCCCATCTCTTTCATGTTTACATGGATGGATCTGGAACATATTCTTCTTAGTAAAGTATCTCAAGAATGGAAGAAAAGGTACCCAATGTACTCAGCCCTACTATGAAACTAATTTAGGGCTTTCACATGAAAGCTATAACCCAGCTACAACCTAAGAATAGGGGAAAGGGGGAAAGGGAAAGGAGGGAGGGGGGAGGTGGGTGAAGGGAGGGGTACTGGTGGAATTACACCTGCAGGGCATCTATCAAGGGTATATGTGAAACTTCGTAAATGTGGAATGTAAATGTCTTGACGCGGTAACTGGGAAAATGCCAGGAAAGCTATGTTAGCTATTGTGATGAAAATGTGTCAAATGGTCTGTGAAGCTAGTGTATGATGCCCCATAATCATATCAATGTACGCAGCTATGATTTAATAAAAAAATTAATAAATAAAATAAATAATTAAAAGAAAAGAAAAACTAAAATTTAATCAGAGATTAATGAAATTGAAAACAGGAGAATCATTCAGAAAACTAATGAAAATAAACTTGGTTCTTCAAAAAAAAAATAAAATAAAATTGATGACCCTTTGGCCAGATTTACTAGAAACAAAAAATTAAAATCTCTGATAACCTCAACCAGAAATGATAAAGTGAAAATAATAGCAGATGACAGAGAGGTAAATGAGATTACCTCTGAATAATACAAGAAACTCTATGCACAGAAATTTGACAATTTGGAGAAAATGGATCAATACCTGGAATCATACTCTCTCTCTAGACCAGCAGTTCTCAACCTGTGTGTCACCACCACTTTGTAACAATGAAAATACATTGCAGCATTAGGAAGGTTGAGAACCACTTCCCTAGACATAACCAAAAAAAAGTAAATCTCTTGAACAAACCAATTTCAAGCACAGAGACCAAAGTAACAGTAAAAATCTCCCCCCCCCAAATGTCCTTTCCAAATGGCTCTTCATCAGAATTCTATCAAATCTTCAGAGAAGAGCTTATACCCATATTTTAGAAATTATTTTTTAAAATAGTTGAGGAAGGAATCTTCCCCAACATGTTCTCTGTAACAAACAACACCCTGAAAACAAAACCTGGAAAAGACCCAACTAAAAAGGAGAACTACAGATCAATTTTATTAATGAACATATACGCAAAAATTCTCAATAAAATCCTAGCAAACAGATTACATCTATACATTAAAAGAATTGCACTTCATGATCAGGTAGGTTTCACCTTAGAAATGCAAGGCTGGTTTAACATATGCAAATCCATAAATGTAATTTACCATATCAACAAAAGCAAAAACAAAGGCCATGTGATCCTTTCAATAGGTGTAGAAAAAAGCATTTGATAAAATTCAGAATACTTGAGGCAGCACCTGTGGCTCAGTGGGTAGGGCACCGGCCCCATATACCAAAGGTGGCAGTTTCAAACTTGGCCCCAGCCAAACTGCAATGAAAAAATAGCTGGGCATTATGGTGGGTGCCTATAGTCCCAGCTACTCGGGAGGCTGAGGCAAGAGAATTGTCCAAGCCCAGGAGTTGGAGATTGCTGTGAGCCGTGAAGCCACAGCACTCTACGAAGGATGATAAAGTGAGACTCTGTTTTAAAAAAAAAAAAGAGAGAGAGAGAGAGAGAGAGAGAAAGAGAGAACAATATAAATAATATAAGCTTTTCTTTTTTCAAATAGGTTCAACCAAATTGAAAAAAAAAAAAAATTCGTAGTTAAAATGTTTATATCATAATATTAAGTAATAAAAAGGAATGAATGAAGTATTAATATATACAATAGCATAAATGAATTTTAAATCATTATATTAAGTTTAAAAAAGGCAAGGCACAAAATAGTACGCACTGCATTAAATTAATTAAATTAATTTCTATAAAAGATAAATCTATAGTGTTACAAAAGAGAACAGTTGTTGATTGCTAAGGGCCAGGATTTGAGGGAAAAAAAAAATTTGACTGCATAGGGAAGGAAGGAATTTATCTATGTGATGGACACATTCTGTGCCTCAAATGTGTTGTTGGTTACACAACTGTATACATTTGTCAAAACTCGTCAAATTGTACAACTAAAAAATAATTCAGTGAATTTCACTGTAATTTATTGTGTGGAACAGCTGATTAAGAAGTAAATAAATAAATGTGGTTACATTAAGGAAGTGGAGTTGGAAAAAGGAAGTAGTGGTGCATGGAATACTTGTAGCCCATTAAATGTTTTTATAAATTATTCAACATTTTAACTATTTTATATAGTATTTCAATAAACAAAATAAAAAACAGAAGGCAGAGTTAAAATACATGTATATGAATAGAAGTCAGTTATCCAAAAATAATAAATGATTGCTGTTGTATTTTTCTTAAAAATATCATCTTTTTTGAAGTTGTGGATAAAGGACTTAATTTATTTAACTAAAAATTTGAAAACAGACTTTTAAACAGTAAAAACAGTACATGGTCTTGTTTTCACTGCTTTTATATTATAAAATAATATGAATGTATTATAAGTTATAAAGCTTTATTTGATAGAATTATTCTATACTTTTCATTCATCTCTACTCTCTGGTTGGCCATACATATATGTATAAGAAAAGTATAGAACTTTTGACCTGATGAGAGAGAAATAGAAAATTTTTAAATATGTCTTTACCTTGAGAATAACATTCTCAGTATTTCTGATTTATTTGTTTATCTTTTCCACAAGGAGAAGTACCGTGTCTATGTTGCTCATATTCTCATACCAGTATCTAAGCAGAGTCCAGGGCATATAATACCAATTTAATAAAAATAAGTGGAATTAATCGATAAGAGAATATAGTATAATATTGAGTGTTTACTATGTGCCAAGTATTGCAGTGGAGGTATTGGTGACAGACAGATGAACAGAAGTGTTGATTTGAACTCATAGGGAACTGAACTCTTATTCTTGAAAAGATATAAAATACCAAAAAATTCAATAACTGTTGCAACTGAGACATTTACTACTGGCTTTAAAAGCTTAGAGGCATAGTTCATTTTTGCTGGGATCATTGATTAAAGCTTCAAAAAGAATCCTTATATAAACTGTTGGCTGTGATGAGTTAAGGCTGACATTGGAAACTAAATGATTTCATTCAGAAAAACTAACATATCCAAAAGCTAAGTAGTGTGAAACAGCATTTTGAATGTCAGAAAAAATAGTTTTATATAGCAATGGCTATATGAGAGGAGAAGAGGAGCGGTAATCCAGTTCTGGAAATATAAAGGGCAACTATGACCTGAAAATGATTAAGAAATTTATCCTGAAGGCACAGGTGAGTCAAAGGAGGGTTGCATGCAGAAAAGTGCTGTTTAGGCAGTACTGTGAAAGGAGGGAAAAGGAGCTCAGCATCTAGGGAGAGAAATCAGTCAGTAGGGGATTGTAATGGTCAAGGCTGCAAATATGGCAAATACAAAGTAAGGGTCCTTATAACAAACTAGATTTTATAAAGGGAAGATTTTACAAGACATATGGTAAACTTTTAAAGTCATGTTAACTTTGTATTAATAAAATGCAGTCTGTTCTTACACAGATATAATACAAAATTATTTGGCTTTTCTTTTAATAATGTGTAGAAAATATGCTAAAATATTTTGATATTTGTTAAAGTTAAATATTTGAATATTTTATAAGGAAAAAGTATTACTCAAATTCTGAATCAGATAGTAAATTGTATGCAGAAAATCCAAAGCTCTGCTTTTATTGATATTTCAACTCAAAATACTCACCTTATAGTTAAGTTTTAACAGCACTGGGAATATAGCACTTAACACCAGAACCTATTTT
Source organism: Loris lydekkerianus (assembly GCA_963574355.1). NCBI lineage: Eukaryota > Metazoa > Chordata > Mammalia > Primates > Lorisidae > Loris > Loris lydekkerianus. Next base: position 3,915 of record CAUYPK010167155.1, read on the forward strand.
GTTGTTGCACATATCCTAGTTATCCTGGCCTCCATTCTGTTTTTGTCTTTCAAGAAAACTGAGAAAGTATTGGCAACTATTTCTTCACTCTTTTGCAATAAAATAATTTCTTCAAATAAAGTAGAAGAAGAAGAAATGATTTTAACATGGAAAAGATTATTTAGTCAAAACATAGGCTATAAAAGAGACTAGTTTCTATTTTTTTATTTCTTAAGACATAATTTCAAATCTTTTTCACTTTAAGTCATTAGTTTTAGATTCTTGAAAGCAAGGACCATATTTGTTAATTTCCATATTAAAGAACTTTTCACTCCATGGGCTGTAAATAAATGAATCTCTTGGATGTTTGAAGCAATGAGAAAAATGATTCACAGATAGCAGTAATAATATTCTTGATGAGACCTTAATACAGCCTCACTTAAGTCCTTTCCAAAGAACTTAAACAAGTACTATAAAGTTGGAAAGTTGTCTGTCATAGACTTCTCACTTATTAGTGACAGTATTCCTTTCACAATACCATATTATTCAGACTGGATTATCAAAAAAATGGTGTATTGTTGAGATCAATTTATCTGAAGATTTTGTAGAAATATCTTCTCCCTACTCTGAAGGTACTGACTAAACAGTTAACACCTATTCATTCATTAATTAATGAGAAATCAGATGAAAATACTATGATACCATGGTGGTAATAAGCCATTACTATATACATGGGGCCATAAAATTTGTGTGCAATTTAAAATAATGTGCACAGCCACTCACCTACCACCATATCATGATACAGCAAGAAGGACTCCTCAAGTCTTAACTTTTCTCCAAGCCTGGACTCTGGTGACATCTCCTCCTGGAGTCTCCCCTGACCACTCTGCAGGCTTAACTCTTGTTCCTCCAAAAACACTGACTATTTAACATGGGATATTTTTTGTGGGATTAGGGTCTTCTCTGATCCATGTAGAGCAGGGTCACTTAACCATGGTACTTTCAGCCTTCTGAGATGGATCATTACTTTCTGTAGGGGCTGTGTTGTGCATTGTAGGACTCCCAGCATGCACATGGGCACCCACACCTCTGCCTGGCTTTATCCTGCAAGAACCCCTAGACAGAGTGTCTTTGGCTGGGAGCAATAATGTGTTTTCTAAACCCATTCTCTGAATCTACCTGTGGATGTTGCCCATGGCTTTATGATTATTTTGCAGAGGAAAGCAAAGTGGATTTGCTGGAAGGTCTGAAGTCAGACTCTTCTGGTGCCTTATATGGGTTTCTGGCAAAAGGGGTTGCTACATTGATAAGTGAGAGGGAAACACTTCCTTGAGTGTCTGTTCTGCTGGCTCTGGGTTCTATTTCTGGTGGAATTTTAACTATTAAAAGTGGAGGTGTATTTTTCTAATAAAATTTTGATACCATGAGAGTTTTCTCTCTGCTCCTTTTGCCAGCCAGTCTCGTGTGTAAAGGGGGCTGCCGACAGGTGAAATGACATACCCACTCCAGCCCCATGCTTCTCTGGCTTGTTCTCTCCTTTTAGGTTTGCACAGAGAAGTGGAATCTCCTAAATCCTCTAACATTCACTTGCCAAGGGCTTCAGGTGTATCCTTGGAAGTGAAAAGGCTTAGTGCTCTGGACCTTGAAAAGAAGATCGGAAAGTGCATTCTAGGGAAGGTATTGGTGATGTCCATTTCCAGTGTCCTCTCTGCACTAACTTGCAGGTGACTGTTGCACTACCCTCCTCTGCTAAATGCTTCTATCCACAGGCTGCCTAGGTGGCCCTGTAGTGCAGCTCTGGCCTTCTAGACAGCCAGGCAGCACTGTAGTCTGTTTGGCAGGTCCATCTGGCTATGATGTTATATACCACACAGGATAGTACTTCTGTGAGAGGATGAGGAGTGGGACCATGAGTCAGCGGTCTTCCATCTGGAGCACGTGGGCTGACCTGGGCGAGCTGGAAGCCACTGTGGGCGTGAGGCTCATGTACTCACAGCTGTCCCACCACATCCTGGCTGATGTCTACATGGAGGTGAGGGGTGAGGAGAGGCCTGGTCAACACACTCTTCACCTGGCTCCCTTCCAGGAGGTCATTCATTCACCTGCCTCCTATACTGGTGGTTTATGTATTGCACAGAAATGTCCTGGCCATTGGTCTCAGGGCAGGCCCTTCAAAGTTAGTTGAGACTGGCCAGGTATAGTGGCTGACACATATAATCCCAGCAGTTTGGGAGGCTGAGGCCAGGAGTTTGAACCTGCCTGGGCAACATAGCCAGACCTCATCTCCATAAAAAAATTAAAAATTAGCCAGGTACAGTGGTGCACACCTGTATTCCAGCTACCCAGGAGGCTGAAGCAGGAGGATCACTTCAGAGTGGGAGTTTGACGTTGCAGTGCACCACTGCACTCCAGCCTGGGCAACAGAGTAAGGCTCTATCTCTTAAAAAAAAAAAAAAGTTGAAACTGATAGAATTAATCTGTCTTTGGAGGGTGAGAGGAAGGTGACAGTCACATTTACAGAACATAGGACATGGTGTGATGGGAGAAGCAGAAAACACGTGAGGAAGGGGTCAGCACAGATTTCCTATGCATCAGTGCCTGCTGTGTCACTGCCCTAGTGGCTGGAGCAAAGTCTGGCACTCAGTAGGTGCTCAGCATCTCTCTATAGTCCCAGCTACTCAGGAGGCTGAGGTGAGAGGATGGTTTGAACTCAGAAGTTTGAGGTTGCTGTGAGCTGTGATGGAACCACTGAAGTCCAGCATGAGCAACAGATGGGGAATAGCTCTGGAGCCTTGGAAGTCAAAAATCAAGAAACTGGCATCTGGAGGAGTCTTTCTTTAGGGCATGTAGGAAGACAGGCAGGCAGTGGTGACATGAGAGAGGAGAAACAGCAACAGAGCCCAGAGGAGGACAGGTTGATGTGCCCAGGGTGCCATAAGGCATGTTACCCATTGGAAGCTGCCCCCACTGTCTTTGTCAGACTCGTACTTCTGACTGTTGTTTGAATGGCCATGAAAGGAGGCAGAGTTGACAGTGATACAAAGGGCAGCAGATCTTCCTCCTAAGAACCTTCTCCTAACAACCATCCCCATCCTCCCAGGTGAAGCTGGATCCTTCATCTGCCCAGCAGAGGGGATACTGGGTCACAGGCAGGAATGATGTGCTGGGGCAGCCAAAGGCTCCTGGTCCCTCTCCCTGTGTGGACAGGTATAACCAGATCCCAGTGTAAAGCCACTGGGAAAATGGTGTCAAGTCCTTCATTTAGACAAAGTTCTTACTGCATGTTTTATATTCAGTCAAAAAGCTGAGATCAGACGTCTCCCAGCAAGACTGGCCCTTAGGTGCAGGCTTGATTTGGGTACATGGACTCACTCATAATGCCCTTCAAGAAGGGAACTTTTTATCCTCCTTGAGTATAAATGAGGCATCACGGGGTTCTGGTTTCCTCTCTTGTGGGTTCCTTACGTGTTCTTGGAGATCAAGGTCATCCAACTCACCCTGTTTCTCACTAGGGTATCTACTTTCCCCACATGGTCTCAGAGTCCTGTGGAGAGAAGTTGGCCTTAGGGTCCCAGCAGTCCTCTGAGTACCTGATAGTGACATCTGAACACTAACCATTTGGCTTTCCCTCCTTTGTCCATTACCTCACTTAACATCCTCTTCCTACTTGTCTCTTGCTAGTTGTAGGATAAAGGAGCAGTAAAAAGTGATGGTGAAGACCTTGGATTCTGGAGGCAGATTGCCTGGGCTTGAATTCTGACTCTGATACTTCCCAGCTCCAAACTTTGGGCAGTTGCTTAACCTCTCTGAACTTCAGTGTCCTTAGCGATGGAGATGCATTATGGCACTTACATCAATGGGTTGACTACAAGGATAAAACAAGGTGATGCACTCTGAAATGTGGATCTTATTCACTCAGGGGGACTCAGCAATTTCACAGGCAGTAAAATAAATAAATAAATAAATAAATAAATAAATAAAATAGTATGCAATTTTAAATTGGACATAAACTTTACGGACACCTGGTGTATGTATATATGTGTGTATAGGTATGTGTGTGTATTACTTTCAGCGGGTTCGCTTTGCAATGGTGACAGGGAACTCATTTTTATAAAACAAAATGAAAGGAAACAATGATAATTGAAGACATAGCCAATTTTGTAGGTAGCCAGAGCCATATTTCTGGGTAATTTGTATGTGTGTGCACACATGCTGTGAGGACAATGTGTACATTTTACTTGGGAATAAATAGTTTGGAAGGACAAGTTTATTGTCTGAGCCATCTTCTTCTTTTGATAAAATATTAAAATCTCTGCTCAAATATTTAGTCTTATAGGCTCAGACATAAAATTTAGGGTTAATAAAGAACAATTTACTGCACCTGATCTTCAGTTTTGACCTAATCCTCTCTATATTATACATAACTCAACATGGTCTTTACATTTATAGTAACACAGTTAAGTAATATGCTCAAATGTGAAAAAATTGTATTATGTTTTTGCAAATTAGGTCCAGGTATGTGATACCTTATTGCCTTAGAATGATGTTTCGAGTCTTCCTTCACTCATATTTTGTTCAACAATTAATTCTTTTTACAAAGTATCATTTCTAATAGTTGAATCCTTTTCCCAATGGTGACATACTGAAGCTGACATCCAGTGACTTAGGACCATGTATGTCCATTGTAAACTATCACTGGCACAGTGATTGTCTTCATGTGCATATTGCATCAGCAAAAATGTACACTAAGTAGTTGCAGTTTGAAACCCACTTATGAATATGTTACTACCTTGTTGGAAAACAGGTCACTATCTTCACTTCTTGCTTATGAGGTACATTAGCTAAACATTTAGGCGATCAACATAATTTTAAATTTAATGTTTTAGCATCCTGTTTTACTGTGTTCATTCTGAAGCAACTATGACAAAAAAGATTTTCATTTTTTCTATAGGGAGATGCTGCTTTGTTACACTACATCTGTTACTGCAACTGAGGGACTCTTGGTGGCAGTTGGGGCAGGTAAATCTGTCAAATGTGCTTTGAGACCTAAATAATCTCCTTCTCATTAATGACACTAACCTGGTGTGACACTAACCTAGTGTCATTAATGATTACAATATTGATAAGACAAAGTTGAAGTCACCTGCTTCCATATGAACTGTTCAAAATTGGATATCCATGATAAAATTTTTGCAAAAATAAAAATTGTCACTCTGCCAGCTTGATAGATTGTCACCCCAACTGACAGAGACGTTTGCCTGTGGTAAGCACAAAATGACAGATTTTTGCTGAATATAAACTATAATTCTTGCATCTTTCACAGCTGGTTTCACTTATAAACACAGAAAAAAAGACTTTGATAAAAATTGAAGGTTGTGCACAAACCATGGCCTACAAATAACTTTTTTCATGCAAAAAGGATATTACCTCCACTATTTAAAAGTGGCCTATATGAATATCTGAAAGCTATTTATGATGACAGTTCAAAAGTTCCAGTGGCATAGTACACTGGTTATTTCCCACACATTTTCAACAACTTTAACTTTCAACTTTGTTATTTATTGTTTGCAAAATGATGACCTTTCATCTTTCATTACTTTTCACTTAGAACTCGAGTATTTATGAGTACTTTTTTATCAACACTATGCTATTTCTTATACAGGTGTCTCTAACATCAAGTAATTGCATTATTATATTTTCCAAATAATCACTCAATATTTACTCTCAAGGAGTAGGGAAATATAGAAATATTTCAAAATATTTTAAGCATGCTATTATGTAATACATTAGATTAATCATGAAACTTACCCTTTTCCCTAGTTACTGAGTAAATATTATTACATCTAAGATACAACTATAAGGTATGTTCAGAAATTGACAGTCTTTCCTGTCAAAATAAATCTAAAATTATAAGCAAAAGTTTTAATGCTTTCATTTAGAAAAAGAGTATTTATTTATTAATAGTTAAATTTAAGGTTTTTTAACAACTACTTTAAAATTCTAAGTTAAATCAAAGATTTTAAAATTAGAAACTTTCAAGATACATGCATATTACTTTTCTATTATTTTTAATTGTTGAAAAAAATACTTAAAATGCAATATACCCTGTTAACCAAATTTTAAGTACATAATACAGTACTATTATGTACTTAATAGTCACTGTCACAATGTTGCAAGGATCTCTGGAACTTACTCTTCTTATGTAACTTAAAGTTTATAGCTAATGAACTGCAGCTCCATGTTCCTCCCTTCCTCTGGTCTCTGGCAATCGCCATTCTACTTTCTGTCTCTATGAGTTTTAATATTTTAGATGACACATATAATTGGAATCATGCAGTATTTGTTCCATAACTCATTTATTTCACTTAGCATAATGTCATACAGGTTCCTCTATTTTTTTGCAGACTAAATAATATTCCATTGTATGCATATACTATTATGATATATGTAAAAATATTACATATTTTTAGGTATTCAACCATTTATGTATATTTAAGCTTTGTTTTGTTATATATCTTGGCTGTGGTAAATAATGCTGCAGTGAACATGTGAGTGTAGAAATCTTTTCAAGATCCTGATTTGAATTATTTTATTATATATACTCAGGTGTAGGATTACAACTCAATAACAAAAACAAATAACCCAATTAAAAATGGGCAAATGCTTTGACTAGATAATCCTTTAATGAAGATCTACAAATGGCCAATATGTATATGAAAAGATGCTCAACATCACTAATCATTACCAAAATGCAAATCAAAACTACAATGAGATGTCACCTTGTACCTGCAAAGATAATTAATCAGAACAAAAAAATAACAAATGTTAATGAAGATGTTGAAAATTAGAACTCTTTGCACGCTGTGTTGTGACTCTGAAATGGTACAGCCACATGGATGTTTCTCAAAACAAAATAAACAACAAAACAAAACAACAGGCATTACTTAACCACTTGTTTTCATTCCTAGTTACCTCTGACTTTATCACATTGTTAAGTAAACTTAAAGAAAGAAAAAAAAAAAACATTCTGGTTATTACCCTGCTTCTTTGTAATGTTAATCAAACTCTTTTATGTATACCTATACCTACTTATGCTTCTGAATACTTTGTCAACAATTCCTACCCTTATATTTTTCAGAGTCTTCAAACCATAGCTAATGCAACAAGGAAAATAATATTATGATAAAATAAGACTATGTATCTCTCTAAAGACTCTCCTCTATTTTTTTTTTGCTTCATCCAATAAAAAATATGAAAGTATATTTTCCATAATTCATATTTTTCTACTTTAATTTCAGGTTAAATGTCCATATAAAACCTCAAATTCAGGTGACTTAAAAGCTGTTCATTAGCTAAAAAATGATTAAATAAAGCAAACTAGTCAGATAATTATGAAAACAATGTTTTTGACTTACAAGTTTATATAATTAAGTATACTAATATTATGGAATGTTTACATATGCATGTACCTGTAACTGCTATGTAGTTGGTTAGAAATCCAGCTTTCCTAGAGAAAAGGGACAATGGTGGAGTCCACAGGCCCCTATCTCACTTTAATCCTGTCTGGAGCAATTGCTAACAGCTGTGGATAAGGGGATGTCCTACAAATCTTCCAATCATAACTTAGCCTGCCAAAAAGGATGCAGAGGACACTGTAGTCCAACTGCCAAGAAAAATGGGTACAATAGACTCTTGAAGGTAACCTCGAATGGCCTTAAGGCTAATTATCATGTCATTAGCTGAAATACACATGCCTCCAATTGGCTCTCAGAGAGGCTCATGGGAAGTCTGTGTGCACAATAAGACTTTGTTTCCAAGATGAACTCTAAATCACCAGGTAGTCACAGCCCAGGAACTATAGAACAGAACTAGCAACCATAACTCGTGCCTCTTTGCACTGTTGTCACAAAAGTGGAGGCCCATTCACTGTCTTTAGTGAAGGTATCTTGTTTTGTAAACTTGTATCTTCCTCTTACTCTGTGAACCTATCTTTATCTTTGATTAGGGATGAAAAGGTGTTAAAGAGGCTACGGGGGAATAGAAAAGTTACGGCCTCCTAGATACAAAAATTAAAAAGGGGCTTGAAGTAAAACAAGGAGTTTGGGTTGGTTGTGACCTAGTTAGCCAAGTATATTCTGTTTCCACAAAATATGACTTCTACCCTGAGACAAAAAGTAAAGTATTGATCACAGTCATAGAATAATACACACCATAATTGCCCTAACATCACAGGACTAATAGGCACCACCATACAATCATATATGCAGTTAATGATTATTACTATAGAATAAAGTAAATTAGGTTTTGTGAGGGGTCAATACAATTTCCACTCATCCCCCCAGGGCAAAATTCCTACCTCAACCTGCCCCAAGAGTTCCACCAGAAAGACCCTAGTCCACCAAAACCTTCCAGAAAGCTGTGGAATCTTCCTCCCCCCCTATGTCCAGTATAAAAGCAAAACCCCGACTACTCTTGGTGCAGACACCATCTTTTCCCATGTGGGTATCTGTCCCCTTTTATTAAACTTGGCCTGAACCTCTACCGGTCTCATCTCTGAGTACAATGATGAGGCCTTTCAGGTTTATATAACAAATCCACAACCAATAAGATCAGGACAACCTGCCTGACGGCCTAAAAAGAACCAGCGAAAATTCTCATAGATAACTGGAGAAGGAATTAGGGTTAAACAGCTATACTGATGTACTGCTTTCATGTGGCATCTCCCCTCACTCACAAGGCGAACCCTCTTACAGTCTCTCTAGAAAAGTCTATGCTGACCTATGCTTTGTTTTAAGTAAAACGATACACTTTCTTACTGCACTGGAATTCGAGTTGCTTTATTTTCCACTTCCTGCTTATCATTTTGACTCAGCTGAACTTACTAGTTATTCTGAGTAACCAGATTAGATCTACCTAACAGCCTGAAGGACTTGAAAACATATGAAATCTGACATTTAACCTCTGATACTTTTTCTCATTAAACTTTGTTTCACACTTTCCTTGCTTTGGTCAGTCTGCTTACTATGAACTGAATACACAGGCAACTGCCTGAAACCCAGCATTTTAGAACACAGGAAATGACCTTGAAACTCAACATAACCATCACACAGTTTGAGATAAAGTACATTTTTATTACTCCATAGAATTTCTTCATATCTCTTTTAAATAAATCTCTGCATCATAAAGCCAATTACTGGCCTTATTTTTATCACCATAAATTTTATTTGCTTTTTCTTAAATGTTATGTAAAGTAATCACACTGTATGAACTAATTTGTGTAGTTCGTGTGTGGCTTCTGACAAGCAATTTAATGCATGTGAGATTCATTGATGATGTTATGTGTAGCAAGTGTTTTCTCTTTGTTATTGTTGTATAGTATTATACTGCTTAGATAGATCCAATTTGTCTATTCTTTGTACACTTGATGGACATATGGGTTGTTTTCAGACTGGGTAAATTATAAATAAATAAATGTACTGTCAATATTTTTATACTTACATTTCAGAGGATACTGGTATATGCACATGTTTACTTATGTATCTGGTGGCTTCAGTCATTTCCTTAAAAGTAGGATTGCTAGTTTGTAGCATAGAGAGGAATGCTGTTTATTAGATAACATTAAATAATTATTTTTGCCCTCAAAGTGGTTAATTTTCTATAGCCAAAAGAACATGTGAGGGTTGTAATTATTCTTCATCCTTTACCAAGCTTGGAATAATCAGCTTTCTTAATTTTAGCTGTTTTTTACATGAATATAAAAGTATCAGATGGTTATTTTTTGCATTTTCCTCATGAATAAACAACTTTCATTTTTCTTATTTGAATCTGTTGCCAATCAAATCTAATGAGAGATATGAAAAAAGGGAGAGACAACCCAACTACAGAATAGATTCATCCAGTGTTCTATTCCACCATAATAACAGAAGAAATGTGGTATTTACTAAAAGTATATACTATGTGTTTCATTCTCTTATGTTGTTTTATACAAAATATATCTGACATAAAAATTTTTAAAAATGTAAAAAATATGTAAACAATTGGACAAATGCAACTCAAAATAAAGAACCAAAGTGTCAATCAAAGTAAAAGCATAGATTCATTAATTCACAATCAGGAACATGAAAATAACTATGATAAATATGTTAAATGAGCTATTGGCTAAGGTTGAAAACATGTATAAAGAACAAAAATATTTTACATAAGAAATGGAAAATATAAGCAAGAAAAAAGAGGAAAATTTCAAAATTAGTGATACAATATTGCTAATAAATAATGTAATCAATGAGTTCAAGAGTGGATAGAAAACAGAAAAAAGTATCATTTAACTTGAAGACAGAGGTTGAAGGAGATCAATAGAAATTATACTAACTGAGGTACAAAGTGGAGGTGGAATAAAGCATCTGAGTTGTGTGAGACAATTTCAATTGTTCAGGTCCGGATGGTAAGGAGAGATTGAATAAATCAAAAGTAATATGCAAATAAATAATTGTCAAATTATTTTAACTTGAAGAAATACTTCAACAATGGATAAAATAAAATTTAAAACATCCACAAATGAAGAAAACCACACCTAGCAAGATTTCATTTAAGTTAACAAAAACCTAGAAAAGATAATATTTTAAAAGCATACAAAGGAAAAAGGATAGATTTAATTCAAGGAAAAAGTGAAAATGAAAACTTTATTCTAATCAGAAACAATGGGGGAGATGGAGCATGATGGTGGAAGAAACGGACGTGTAGCCTCCCACTCCCAAGTCATCAGGTGAGAGGAAGAGGCATCTGGATCTTTTCCCCGTTTGGGTTATTGGTGTGGACAGACAGATGGAGATGTGCAGTGAATTGGCGGATTGCTGTGTACGAGGTGTAATTTAAAAGCATGGACTCTGTTGTAGGGATTTTCCCTGCTTGGCCTTGCTGACTGGCAGACCCCTCCCTAATGGAGGACAGCAACTTGCAATTTCTGGCAAAACCCAATTGATGAAAATTTATTCCTGAGCCGAGTGTGGCTCCCAAAAGTGGAGCCACTCAGAACCACAAGGAACTAAGCAACCCAATGGAAAATTGAAGGGAAGGGATCCTGCCCAAGAAACAGACCTTTTGAATTATCCGAAATGGCAGACACCTTCCCCCAGAACAACAGGAGTGATTAAATAGACTGGATCATTCCTGGTGGGGAATATTGAAGTGGGCTGGCAGTTCAGGCTGTGTGGTGAACTGGCGGGTGGCTGGACTCAAAAGTCCAGATTCAAAAGTGAGACTCTGAGCAACAAAAACTGAGGATAAGGTCTCCGTGTGCTGCAGCTGCGGGAGCTGGCAGCAGCCACGGGAGCATGCAGCAGTTAAAGCAGGTGGCAGACGGCACCCTCCCACACAGCCAATTGCAGTCACCATTTTGCAGGAGAACGTGGGAGAAAGTAGAAAGATTTTTGAAGTGCGGACTCCTGCACTGAGTTGGAAGGTCTGAGAGGAGTGCTGTTTGGAACAGAGCAGCTGAGGTTACACAAAAATTAGGTAATAAACTTTTACAGAAACTTCACAATGGTGATGGGCCAGGTAGGGTTGTTAGTGTGGTAACAGTATAAACTGTGAATCAGGTATAAGCCTAGGAACCAATCACAGCGCCACCTGGTGTCCAGAAAGTATATTGCATTATAAATATATTCCTATGAAAGTCGATCCCAACATCATACATATAGATGTATATTTCTACATATATACAAGAATAATATTTTTTTGGTTGGTGCCTATTTTTTCTCTTTTTCTTTCCTCACCATTTTCTTGGAGGAGCTATTGTTAATTTTTATTATTTTTATACATTTTTTTTATTTCTTCTATTTTTAATTTTTTCTTTCTTCTTTTTTAACATTGTTATGAACACCACTTTTTTTTCCCTTCTATCTTCCTCTTCTTCCCTTATTATGGCTTTTGAGAGTGCTTACATTATATTTTTAGAGGTTTTTTTATGTTTGTTTGTTTTGTTTGTATGTTTTTTACCTTTTTTCTTTTCAATTATTTTATGATTATCATTATTTTTATTGTAGTTCTTTTTTTTTCTGTCATTGTTGTTGTCTGTATGTCTATGTGTTTCTGATTGTGCATCTATAGGCTTGTATGTCTGGTAGCCATTTTATTTATTTATTTGCACATTTGGTCTCAATGAGTTTGGTGTTTCCACCTGCAATTCTGAGCTCCTAGCACTCCCCTCCACTCTCACTCTGAGGTCTGGAGGCCTGTCCCCCAAGAGTCCAGATTCTTGGGTGATTTCTCAAGGGGCAGTTCAGGGTCTGGACTGCAGCTGGTCAGTGCTGATTCTGAGGCATGGAAGTGACGAGGGCTGACTAAGAGGGAATCACACAGGAGCAGCAGTGGCCCAAGGCACAGAGAAGCTGCCATTTTTGGCAACAATAAGGTTCACTCCTGGATATCCCAAAACCATACTCCCTGTCTACCTGGCCAACCAGAAGAGGCCAGGTATCTTCTCAGATGGCAACCACCACAGAACAGATCTTGGACTGAAACACAGGCCCCATGAGTAAAGGGTTTGCATGAGGTGGTACCACACTGGGTGTAGCGCAGAGATTAAAAAACGCACACGCAGAGCTGGGAAATTCCCAGGGTGGGGCTGACCCAGAGGACCATTTTATTTATTTATTTATTTATTTATTTATTTATTTATTATTTATTTGTGTGTGGTTTTTGGCCAGGGATGGGTTTGAACCCACCACCTCTGGCATATGGGACCGGCGCCCTACTCCTTGAGCCACAGGTGCCACCCCAAAGGACCGTTTTACTGAGCCTAAGATGCACCTGGCCCTCAGGTAATCATCAGCCTATAGACAAAGGAAGGCAGGAGACTAGAGCTGACAGTTAACCTTGTTGTGTATACAAACCTGCACGAGTAAAGACAGGCCTGAGGCACAGGTTCTGGGAACTCAAATCAACTCCGCTTCTGCAGAGGAATTTAGCATGGACAGAAACAAACTCTCACAAAGTTGCTCTGTTCTGCCAGTAACATCAATCAGGGGTGGGGCTGGAACTGAGTGATCACCCCCAGCTTCCATCAAGTGTCCGGTGTTGTCAGGCCTCAGCACCCCCTGCTGGATAGAGGCAGAGAGCAGCCACCTGGCAGAGCAGATACAGATTTCCTTGTGATTTAGGAAGGTGCAAATCTCTGGAGTATCTTCTCACTGGAGACAACTGGGTCACAGCCCTGCAGTGCTATCCATGACAGGCTGTGACAGAGGTACACAGTGAGGAAGGAGGCATCAACTTTCCCAGACTAATCTATTTGCTGGGTGGGTCCTCCTGAGTACACGAAGCACTGAAGAAAGTCATATTTGAGTTTTCACCAGACCCCTGCGATCCAGTCAGTAGAGACCTTTGAAACTCTCCCACCTGAGACAGGTACTGACTGAGACAATTGATTTGGACCTTTTGAACTGAGCCAATCACCTGAGGACTATTCAAGTGGTGCCCTGGCTGTGTGGTTGTAGGAACATTTGATTTTCCTTTTCTAATTGTTCCCTGTGGGGGGCGGGGTGACTTAATTACTGGTATTTCTCCACAGCTGAGACTTCAACCAGAGTAACTGTTTCACTAGGGTCAAACAGAGACCAGCTGAAAACAAGACAGAACCACTCAGCTCCACCCGACCAAACAGGGCCCCAGTATCTTCTTGCTCACTGCTCAGCCTTTCTGTGATGTCTGTCTGCTCCATTTGTGGCTGAGAAGGGCTCCTTCAGAGGTTGGGGGAGACTGAATTTTCCTGCTCAGACCCAAAACAATGGTAACGGAGCTGTTACATGCACAAGCTCCATCTCCTCTCAGCTGTGTGACCTTGGGCAAGGCATTTCCTCTGGGAGACTCAGTTTCTTCATTTGTATAACTGAGGATGATAAAAGCAGAATCTCAGAGGGCTGTTGTGAGCCTTAATTGAGATAATGTGTGTGGAGAATTTAGCACTGTGTCCGACATGTTGTAACTGCGCCATACATGTTAAGCCATTAATATGAATGGAAGCTACATTCATGCAGATTAATCTACCTCATACATGTAAAAGTGTTGGTTAATTTTTCTGCACATTTTACTTTCTATGCTCATTGCAGCAGAGAGCAGATCCCTTGTGGTTGTGACTTGTGCAAAGAACTACATGAGTCCTGGCAGACCTACACAACGGGAGGATAGGGAGGTGCCTGACACCTGGGCCCGGGGATGAGATCTTTTAAACTGGAGTCTGTATTGCTCAGGGAAGAATCCCTGGGAATGTGTCAGACCTGAGAGAGATTACAGAGGAGAGAAGAAAGAACTCAAGAGAGGTCAGAGATGGGCTGGTAAAAGCCACAGTTGCTGAGTTGAACTGCTCAGGACTCTAGTGCAATCAATTAGAGACCAGGAGATTGTAACCATCAGTGGAAAATTCAAACAGGGCCTTTTTCAGGACGAGGGAGTGCCAAGGAGCCTGGGAAGCTCAGGCAGGCTGGCCAGTGGTCCCTTGGAGGTTCAGTATCTCCAGGCATCAAAGAATCTGTTCAGAGCCTGTTCCTCTCTGTCCACCTTGAAGGCTTTTCCATCTGTGTCTGAAGAAGTAACCACATTTGGCAAGCAGACTTGGGGCTTGACCAGATGATCCTCAAAGAAATTCATTTCATTGGACATGTTTCTAGTTTCTCTTCCCCTTGAATGGCCTTTGGGTTCCATTTTATCTCTTCTCCTACTTCCCAAGCATGGTCTATAGCATCTCCCAGTTCAGACCTGAGACCCACCCTAACTGCCTCCCAACATCTTACCTCTTGGATTATGAACCACACTCTAGGCCTGCCAAAAGCTTTTGCAATTGCTATTGTTCCTTCTCCGGCATTACCCATACACAGGACGAAATGTTCCAAGTCCAACTCATTTGAGCCACCCTTCTAAAGCCAAAAGCAAAAAAAAAAAAAAAAAAAAAAAAAAAAAAAAAAGAAAGAAAGAAAGAAAGAAAAGAAAATTCTGAAGGTTTTCCACATCAATTAACTAGCTGGGTTAGCATTCATTAAGGGTCCCTCCACCCAACTCTCTTGGCCTCCCCCTACATACACCTACCAACCCCTGAGCCTTCTCCATCAAGCTCCAGTGTTCCTTGGAACACCATTTGAGAATTGCTCTTTAGTCTAATGTTCCCATTCTACCTTTAGGGAAACTAAGAGGCAGAACACAATCTCAGCCTCAGCACAGCCTAGGCTCCATGTTTGATCCTTCTTAAATTTCACACATGACAAGAACAGAGGGCCCACTAGGAAGGCCTCCATCTTCACACAGGACCACCTGCCTTCCTCCTGCCTCTGCCTCCCAGGTCCCAAATCTAGATCCCCTCCTAGCTCTGTCTATAGACCAGCTAATGTTTGGGTCAATTCTCCCGTGAGATTCCAGTGTAGCATCCAGGGACATTCAGCAGTGAGTCACTGTGCTGGCTAGTTCCTCTTTCCCCAGATTAACTATTTCCTTTTCTAATCGGCTCCATGACCCAGGAATCTGATCCTGCTCTGGGTTCAGCCAATGGAAATCAATGAAAGGCAGGAGGAGAGGTTGGGTCATCTCTTCTTTTCCTTTCCTGCGTTGGCACCATGTTTCTGACAGTAGTTATATCTCTGTGTGACCAGCAGCTGTGCCCGGACCTCCCCCATGTTCTGCCTTGATGTTATTTCTCCCCTTGCCTCTACAACCCTAGGAGTGCCACCTGCTTTCTAGATGATCTATTGACTCCCTAATTCTACCCACATCTCTAGAAGTAGTTGCTCCATTCAACTTTCTTTACTTGAATCATCTGGCATGAATTCTATTTCTTGCCAGGTACTGAATGACACATTACATTCTCCAGACTCAAAGTCCAATGGCCAAGCTGTAGTGCTTGGCCTTAAGCCTGTCTGCTGTGCCCTAGATCCAAGGTCTTCTACAAAGCCCTGCAGCTGGTATCTTTGAGCGTGAGTCAGGGAAGTATGTGGAAGGCTTCTCTGCCCTACCTCTGGCACCTCAACCAGCACATCATCCTCAGGACTGGCCTTTGCTGCCCTGTCACCTCCCAGCCTTGGTCTTGTCCTAGGAAGAGGCTTTGTGTGATTCTCATCCTGCACTTTTGCCTCCACTCTTATTGTCAAGGCCAGAGCCAGCCTCATGTCCTCATGGCCTGGCCTCCACATACTTGCCCTGTGGTGTCTTGTCCATACCCTCTGATGACCCCAGCCATATACCTCCAGCCAGTGCCCCACCGCATTGCAGAGAAGTCAATCCCTGTGGTTGTCTTGGGTTCCTGCCTTCCCAAAGGGAACTGGGCCATGCTCAGGAACGAGAAGTGCCTGGGACCAGGGGTGCATCTGCCTGAGGTCTGCAGCTCATGCTGGGGCCCACATCTCTCCCTGACTCACCCGCTCAGCAGAGAGTCTCTGAGCAGCCCCTAGGCACCTGGCCCTGCCAGGTGAACCTACTTCCTGAGTCCATCACATCGGACTCCTGCCCTCAGGAGGTGCTGTCCTGGGGAAAGACTTATAAACAGACCCTGACCACACAGAGTGACAAGATCCCTAAGGTGCAATGGGAGCAGGCCAAGGGAAATTAAACTTGGCCTGAAAAGTTTAGAGAAATCTCCCTGGGGGAGATAATATGTCTGCTGAGACTCAAAGACCTAGTGGATAAAAGCAGTGTGGACAAGAGTGGGCACAGTGGGAGTGGCAGATGTGAAGCTCTAGGAGGGATTAGTAAGTGGAGACCCTGCTGGGGATCTCCACCTGGGAATATGTTGCCCTTGAAGGCAAGGTAGGGGCTGCTCAAGGTGGCTCCCGCCTGGACATTTAGATGGATGGATGGGGAGGGGAAGCCTATGAGCCCAGGAACAGAGGAGGAGCAGCAGAGGTAGGAAGCAACAGGTGGGGCAGTGAGGTTGAGTTCAGTCTGGAAGAACCTTGGAAATGTCCACTTGGAAACAACTAGTGGCTGGAGAGACTTTGGACACAGGAGAGTCGGCAGTCAGGATCCCACTGTGAAAGTCATGGGGATAAGTAGAACATACTTCTGAGTGAGGAAGGGAGGCTGAGCACAGAGCTGGTGGACACCAATGATGGAGGAAGAAGGCTCTGGACAGAATGAGGAAGAGTGATACGAGAAGTGGGAGGAAACCCAGGACAGTGTGGGGTATGGAAAGCCAGAGAAGAAGGACTCAAGGAAGGGGTGGCTCAGGATTGAGTCATGGTAAGCCCTGCCACCTGGATTTGGTCCTGCCTCCTCCACTTGCCACCTTGGACAAGGCAGGTGACCTCTGAGCCTCAGTTATTGTGATGCAAATAGGAAGCAATGTCAATGGTGCCTACCTCTCAGGGAGGTTCCATTACATGTGACCATGTTGTAAAGCACCGGGCACAGTGTGTGCCACACTTGTGCTCAATGAGCGGTTGCCATACCTCTGAGCACTAGTTCAGTCGGTGGGCACTTGTAAGCACTCATGGAATGATCCTTCCAGTGGAGGATGCTGAACCAAGAGGTGGTCTAGCCTCAAAGAGAAAATGATATCAACACTGATTTCCAAGGGAGCAAGTGATGAGTGGCATGAAAAGAGGCCAGAGCCTGGCTGCAAGCACCCTAAGGAAGCAAAGTCCCTTTTGTTGCCATGGTTTGTGTTCCAGGAGCTGCAGGCACAGAAGCTTGCTGTGGAGGAAAGACCCCGGAACTGGGCCTTGAAGAGGGAAGAACCAGAGCCAAGACCCCAGGGGAGGGACCTGAGACTCTGAGGGCTCCTTGCTGCCCTCTGGTGCCAAGCTCAAGGGTAAATGGCTCCGAGTCTGGTAGACAAATTCACAACAGCCACGGCTCCCAGCTCCATACTCCACGTCACAAACATTGGGACATGATCATTAGGTGATTATATTTTTGAGGCCCAAATTGTTTTATTTGTTTCCCTGCCAGCTTTCATGAGGCCATCAGTCATTCCCCACACAGATAACATTTCTTACGTACATTGACAGAATAAATTACATGGTTCTCATCCGGCAAATCAACATTACAGGGGAACATTATCTTTTGCAAAATGCTGCATGGGTGCATCATAAATCCTAACCAGGTTTATTACATCTGTCTTGTCATAGATTCATTTCATTGAGAAGTGGAGTTTTTTCCAGATTAATAATCACATTAATAGATGAGATTCTTTTCAGAGGATTGTTTTGTTTGGAGAAACCAAAGGAAGAATCTCACGGCCACAGAGCATTGGCACCCTGGTTGCTGGCACCAGGAGACTGTCCTGGTCATGCTGACAGTGTCCCCCAGTGCCTGAGTCACCGAGGACTTTGGACTAGCCCACTATTCCTTCCTTACCTCTGATTTCACAGCTCTTTCCAAAGAACAAGAAGCTTCCAAGATGGTGTCAAAGATATATTGTTATATTAAACCAATCACATGAATATTTAATCAGTAACTAGCATGTGTGCAACTGATAACACAACAGGGCAGAGAGAGCTCACCCACTTGGAAGAATGACAGAACAATTCAGGACAGAATGCTGAGAGTCAGGCCTTCTTCCTGACTGTCCTCCCTCCCTGGGCAGGGGGCTCACCACCTGCAGTGGAGAGCTTGTGAGCTCTAGGCTTCTTTCTCCTCTCTTTGTTAGGTGAAAAGCCCAGTTCAGATCAGACCCTTGGGCCAAATCCAGCCCATCGCCTGCTTTAGTAAATGAAATTTTACTGGAGCACAACTTCACTCATTCATGCACATATTGTCTGAGGATGCTTTTGCTCTACAGGGGCAGAGCTGAGTAGCTGCCAAAGAGACCTTGTAGCCCACACAGTTGAAAGTGTTTACTCTCCGGCTCACTACAGGAAAATTTTTACTGGCCCCTGGTCTACTCATCCTCCAGGTGGAAAACCTGCAGCCAAGCTGTGGGATCTGCGTGAGGGTTGGTGCTGACAAGGATTCACATCGCTGAGCTTTCCTTGCCCTGCGGTCATAGGTTATTAAGTATGAAATGTCTGATTTCCTCAAGCTCTAAGTTGGACGGTTGTTATCACTGACATTTCACTTTAACACTTCTTGGTTTTACTTTTTATAGCAAAGGTGCATCCTCATTCATTCAAATGCACATTTTGGCTTGTGATTATCTTTCAATTTTTTTTTTTTTTTACAGCAACTTTTATGAAACCATGGATAAGTCAAAACTTTGTGTTATTGGCTTACTGTGCCTGTAATCCTAGCATCCTGGGAGGCCAGGTGGTAGATTGCCTGAGCTCGGGAGTCAGAGACCAGCCTGAGCAAAAGCCAGACTCCACCTCTACTAAAAATACAAAAACTAGCCCGGCATGGTGGCAGGTGCCTATACTCCCAGCTACTAGGGAGGCTGAAGCTGGAGGATAGCTTGAGCCCAAGAGTTTGAGGTTGCTGTGAGCTATGATGATACTATAGCACTCTATCCAAGGTGATGGAGTGAGACTATCTCAAAAAGAAAAAAATAGTGTTATTTTTTAATATGAGTTCCATTATGGAACCAATGCAGTGCAGACAGTTCAAAATATCAAAGTAGTGTTTGGAAAGGCTGTGACTAATAAATGCATATAGTACGTCGATGGTCGAGCCACGTGGGTGACCTGAGACCAAGGCAGATAATGATGAGCTGAAAGCTGTAGTGGAAGGGAATCCATCTCAACTTGCATGTGAATTAGCAGCAAGATTTGACGTTACTATTCCAACAATATTGGACCATGTGAAACAAGTCGGCAAGGTATAGAAGCTGGATAGTCAGGTTCTGCAAGAATTCAATGAGCTTCAGAAGAGAAATCCTCTCAAAGCGCCTTTCTTTGCTGTCACAACATAAAGGTGAACCATTTCTAAGCCGCATTGTTTCGTGACATGAAAAATAGATTCTTGCTGACAATCGCAAACGTTTAACACAATGATTGGATAAAGACAAAGTGCAAAAGCGAATATTCATCAAAAAAAGTTACTGGGGTCAGTTTAGTGGTCCAGTACTGGTATTATCCTCTACAGCTTCGTGAAACCTGGTTGATCGATTGATTACAAGAGGTTACAAATCCCTCAGCTCCTTCAAGATTTTTCTGAAAAGATTTTGTCAACCAGCTGGATGACATGATGAGGATGCTTGTGATGAAGCAGCCAAGAAAGATCAACAGAGACAGGCCAATCCTCTTGCAAAACAGCACTTCACAACATGTCATACACACAGTGCCACTCAAACGACAGAATTTGGACTTGAAAACTCTCTGTCTCCCACCATATTCACCAGACCTTGCACCAACTGACTACCACTTCTTCAAGGCTTTGGAACACTTCTTGTAAGGAAAAATAGTCAATCAACAAGCTATGGAAAGCTCCTTTCTCTGTTTCATTGTCACTCACTCTCCAGGCTTCTTTGCTGCTGGCATGAACAGGCTACGGCCTAGATGGGAAAACTGTGCCGATAGTTTAGGAGCATACTTTGATTAACTGTACTGCTTCTTATTTGAGATATACTTAATAAACTAAGCTTTTCATTCAAAATCAGACATTTCAGATTTAATGACCTAATATTTAATTCTCAAAACGCCTCCTTGACAAGGTTCCATTCTACGGATGAGGAAACTGAGGCTTCAAGTAGTCCAGTAACGTTTCTAAAATCACCCAAAGGCAGAGGTAGGGACAAGCCAGGAGTTCAGGCCTGTCTGGTGGCAAAATCCTTGCCTCTGCAATAAATTGCCTGGGCACTATAAAGATGTTAATCAGTAAAGGCAAGAGAAATAGGGAAACTTCTTAGCAGAGCTCAAATTTGTCATGTAAGATGTTAATGGGGGGAGAGAAGAAGGGAGGGACTCTCAGCAATGGGAGCCCAGCAGAAGAGTAGGGAACTGGGCCCTGGTGAGAGGATGACCTTCTGCCCACTGCTGCCCATAATGGGTATTGCCCCACTTAAGCCTTACAACCTAACCCAACAGTGGGTGCTTCTATGGTCCCCACTGGACAGATGGAGGAATGAAGCTGCGAGGCCCTAGAGTCACACAGAGGTGGGTGGTGCTTCCTCTGTACTCACAGGTTTTTGGCAAGTTCTTTCCACAATACCTGGCTGTCTCAACTGAACTAAGGGAGGATGCTGGTGGAACCCTCTAGGGCTTGGGCTTCAAGTGAAATCACTTCAGCCATGGAGCAGGGAGAATCAGAGTGGCAACCCAAGGGAAGGCAAAACTTGGGGGCAAATTGGAGGCTGTCCAAGAGGCTGACTGTGTCCATCTGGGAACATCTCAACCCTTCTCCCTGTTCACATCAGGAGAGACTTTGTGCCTGAACAGAAGAGGAAGAGCTGAGGATCTGCATCCACTATTCCCTTAGAATCCCCTTCCTTAAGATTTCCACAGTTGCATCCTTCACCTCCTTCAAGATTTGGGTCAAAATTCATATCCTTGGTGAGGCTTTCCTGATGTTTTATGCAAAATTACAACCTTCACACCATGCCTCCCCTCCCCAGCTCCGCTGCCTTCTTTTTCTCTGAACCATTTCCCTCCATCTGGCTGATTGGTTTATGTTCCCTTGACCCATGCCTCCCAGGAGAACATAAGCTCCTAAAGGACAGAGTTTTTGACTGTTTCATTCATTTCTCTATATGTAGCACCTGTGATAAGTCCTTTATATAGTAGACATTAAATATGTAATTGCTGTATAAAAGTTTAATGAATTTTAACACTGTTCCATGAGTTGTAAGATGTGGGTTTTTTGGGCAAGGTATTTAATTGCTCTAATACCATTTCCTTGTATGTAACAATAGTATTTTCCTCAATGGGTGCTGAATGACTGAAAAACAAAACAAAGCTGAAGTGACAAAATGTGCCTGGCCCAGAGTCTAGTATAGACCCTCTCACACAGCAGGCTCTGGAGATGAGCTCCTTCTTACTTAAGGACAATTGCCGGAGCCAAATAGACTTGCACCACGAGACCAAGACCGCATCTATCAGCCTCTGGTGTCAGACCAGCGTGAGAAACTCAGCTTCACCACCTACTAACAATGAGACTTAGGAATGTTCCTGCATCTCCTTGCACCTCAGCTGGCTCATTTGTAAAATGGGCACTGAGAAAGTGTCTTCACAGAGTTGTATAAGGACACTGAATGAGGGAACGTTTAAAAAGATGAGTTGCATAGGACCTGGCTCACATGGCTTGTTAAATGTTAGTGTAATGAAGAAGATGGTGACAGCTCCCGAGGAGGCTACCTGGGAAGGAGGAGCTGGCCCAAACTCAGAATCCTCTAATCCTTGGCCTCTTGGCAGGATGTGCATTCTGGAAGAGTCAGGTCTAAGTAGATTAATGTGCAAAGTCTCTCTCTCTCTGTCATTTTTTTTCTTTTTAAGATGAAAATCTGTCCTAGCACCTATCATTATCCACTTCATCAGTCTCAAACTGTCTGCTAATTGCACTCCCCTGCAGCCCCTCCCTCTCTGCCTCTTCAAAAAGCTAATAGCACACGACTGCCTCTCTCTAGGCAGTGCTTCTGGGAACTTACAAACAAAATGTAGGGAACAATGCCCCAGTGCCTTTCCAGGCTCCATTTCCCCCACTGACCACCCCTCCATCCTCGCCTACATCCCCACCTCCAGGAGAAAGGCCGCAAGACAGCCAAGGGTGGAACAGGGTAAGGGAAGCAGAGATCCAATAAGATTTCACGGTTTACTCTGCAAAAATCTAACTCCTAACTGGCTGTGATCCTTGAGAAAGGGGAACACAGGAGGTGAGTTTGACATCTACCCCTGAGCTTTCTGCCAGCGGGCACATTCCAAACCTCCGCCTTTGGAGAGAGAGAGCCAGAGAGAGAGCAGAGGTCCTGCTGGATGAAGAAATCAGAGATTGGAGTTTGCGGCAGTGGAGCAGGTGAAAGTTGGAAGATGCACAGAGAAGGAGCACCAGGAATCTATATAGTCTTTGGCTCAATTCTTAGCTGTGCATATGCAGGGCGAGACTTTGTGCTTTCTGACAGACAAGAGCTCCTGGCTTATTGTGAGCCAAACTGTGTTATTGGAAATCACACAGTGTTGGGGAATGGTGGAGTTATGACCAGCCAGAGTAGAGAGATCTTACTGAACATGCTGGGCATTCAGCAGACTTCAAAAAGACCTTAAGGATTACTCTGTGCCTGCCCTATCAAAGCCTAAAATCAATCCATAGCAGAGCCAAGCAGATTCATCAGCAAATTAACCGCCTACCAGAACAAAAACACAACACTCTTTTAAAAGAAGACAATAAAAATCCATATCTCAGTAATACAGCATCCATAATGTCTAGCGTGCAATTTTTAGGTGCTAAAAATACAAGGCAGGAAAATACAACCTATAACCAGAATAAAAATTTATCAATAGAAACAGACTTAGAGGTCACACAAGTGTTGGAATTATCAGTAAAGGACTTTAAAACATCCATTATAAATTTGTTTAAGGACTTAAAGGAGAATATGTATGTAATGAGTGAATCAATGAGGAATCTCAACTGAAAAATGGGAATAATAAAGGGAATCAAATAGAAATTATAAAACATAAAATATTTAATACCTGGAGTGAAACATTAACTAGATGAGCTTAACAATAGACTGGAAACTAAAAGAAAAGAACAACGAATTTGCAAACAGCTTGAAACTATGAAAACAAGCCACAGACTTGTCTTTTTGTGAAAAGTCTTATTGGAAAAAATATTTGCAAAAGACTATACCTGATAAAGAACTATTATCTAAAATATACAATGAACTCTTAAAAGTCAACAATAAGAAAACAAGAAATTTGGTTTAAAATAAGCAAAATATCTAAGCAGATACCTTGCCAAAAATTATATATAGATGGCAAATATGCATATGAAAAGATATTCAATATCTCACATCATTAGAAAATTGTTAATTAAAACAATTAGATACCACTACACATCTATTAGAATTGACAAAATCTAAAACACTGACAATACCAAATGCTGGCGAGGATGTGGAACAATGGTAACTCTTATTCTTTGCTGGTTGGAATCTAAAATGGAACAGCCACTTTGGAAAACAGTTTTGCAAATTTTTTTATTCTTATTTTTTAATATTCTTACTATAGTATACAACAATCATGCTTCTTAGTGTTTACCCACATGAGACGAAAACTTATGTCTACCAAAAACCTGCTCAGGAATGTTTATAACAACTTCACCATAATTGCCAAAACTTGGAAGTAAATAAGATGTCCTTCAGTAGGTGAGCAGATAAACAGATTGTGGCATCATCCATACAATAGGATATTATTCAGCACTAAAAAGAGATGAGCTATCAGCCTCAAGCCTTTAAAAGCTTATTGTTAAGGGAAAGAAAAAAAAACAATCTGAAAATGCTACCTAGTGTATGATTCCAGCTATCTGATATCCTAGAAAAGGCAAAACCATGGAGACAGTAAAAAGATCAGTGGTTGCTAGGAATTCAAAGAGGAAAAAGGAGGGATGACTAGGCAGAGCACAGAGGCCTTTTAGAGCAGGAAAATTATTCTTTATAATGCTGTAATTGTGGGCACATTATACATTTGTCAACTCACAGACTGAGAGAGAACCCCAGCGTAAACTATGGACTCTGGTTTATAATGTGCAGTTCATTGGTTGTAAGAAACATGCTGCACTGAGGTGGGGCATTGATGGAGAGGGAGGCTGCTTGTGTGTGAGAGGAAGGGTACTTTCCACTCAATTTTACTGTGAACTTCAAACTACTCTAAAAAATAAAGTCTATTAGTATTTTTTTTTTAAATGGAAATGTTTCAAATGCAATGAAAATGTCAACCCACAAATCCAAGAAGCTCAGCAAACCACAAGTAATAAACATGTATACACACACATACACACCTCTACTACCACCAATAAAGCACATAACAAAATTTCTAAAAAGCAAAGATAATGGGAAAATCCTAAAATCAGCCACAAATCAAAAGCATGCATACAGATAAGGAGAAGAAAAAAACATAAAATGATCACTTATTTACCATTAAATACAGTGCAAGGCAGAAGGTAATAGAGATCTTAAAATTCTAAAAGAAAAATACTTATTGCTCTAGGAATCTATATCCAGAAATCATTCATGAAAGAAGGTAAAATAGAGAAATTTTGAAATAATCAAAAGCTGAAAGAATTCATCACCAACAGACATGAACTGTAAGAAATGTTAAGGGAAGTCCCTCCGGCTGAAGAAGATAGGTTCCAGACGGGAGCAAGATGCTCATCAAGGAATAAAAAGCACCACAATTTACAAACACCTAGATGTGGAAACAATCTAAACGCCCACCAAACCAGGAATGGATTAACAAGCTGTGGCAGCTGTAGACCATTGAATACTAGTCACCCATTAAAAAGGTGAAGACTTTCTATCTTTTATATGTAAAATCCAACTCTGGATGGAGTTGGAACATATTCTTCTTAGTAAAGTATCACAAGAATGGAAAAACAAGAATTCAATGTACTCAATTCTAATTATGAAGCCAGTAAATGATCTAATTCACATCCACATAAGAGAAAAACTCAAATCAATTCAAGGTGGGGGATAGGGGAATGAAGGAGCAGGGAGAGGGAGGGGGATGGGTGTGCTCCCACATAACGGGCACAATGTTAGGGTGTATGGCACACTGCTTGAGTACAGGACGCAATTAGAAGAGGCACCTTACCTAACAAATCAAACATTGTAACCTAATTCTTCATACCCTCAATTAACCTGAAACAATAAAAAAAAAGGAATAAAGAGTACCAGAAATGGTAATGCATATGGGTAAATGTGAAAGACTTTTTTCTTAATATTTAAATTATTTAAAAGAAAAAAATTACATTGTATTTTGTTAACATCATATTTTGGGAGTTAACATTGTAAAAATAATATAAATGCCAAAAATAGAACAAGAAATGGTAGGGTGGCGCCTGTGTCTCAAAGGGTTAGGGCACAACCCCCATATGCCAGATGTGTTGGTTTCAAACAAAGCTCTGGCAAAAAACTGCAAAAAAAAAAAAAAGAAAAAGAAAAAAGAAATAAAAGAAAGAAATGGCAGTATATGTTTGTAAGATTTTACATTTTATGTGAAGTGGAATAATACTAATTGAAAGTAAACTTTGATAACTTAAGAATGCATATTGCAAATCTTAGAACAACCACTAAACAGCGATGGAGATTAAAATCTAGTAGATAAAATAAAAATAGAATATTAAAAATTCTAGGGCCAGGCACAGTAGCTCTTGCCTGTAATCCCAGCACTCTGGGAAGCCAAGGAGGGTGGATCTCTTGAGCTGACAAGTTTGAGACCAGCTCAGACAAGAGTGAGACCCCATCTCTTAGCTAAGTGTTATAGTAGGCGCCTGTAGTTCCAGCTACTTGGGAAGCTGAGGCAAGAGGATTGCTTGAGCCCAAGAGTTTGAGGTTGCTGTGAGCTATGATGCCACAGCACTCTACTAGGGGCAAGAAAGTGAGACTCTGTCTCAAAATAAAGAAAAAAGTATATTTTAAGAGGGTAGATCTCATGTTAAGTGTTCCTACCACAATAAAGTAAAATAAAACAAACAAAAAAAGAATATTAAAAATTCTTTAGAATTCACAAAAGACAAAAAAGGAGAGAAGAAAAGAAAAAATAACAAAAGAGAGAAATAGACATCAAATAGTAAAACAGTGCTTTTCAACCCAATCAAATCAATAATTACATTAAATGTAAATGAATAAAACACTTTAATTAAAAGGCAGAATTGTATGATTAACAAAAAAGCAATACTCAACTACATTCCGTTTACAAAAAACACACTTCAAACACACAGAAGTTATAAGTAAAAGAAATTTTTTAAAGATATGCTATCATAATACTGATTAAAAGAAAGCTAAAGTGGGTATATTAATATCAGACAACGTAGATTCAACACAAGGACTAAAAGTAAGAAGGGACATTTCACATGACAAAACAGTCAATTAGTCAAGGAGACAGGACAAACCTAAATGTGTGTGTATCTAACAACAGAGTTTCAAAACAGATGCAGAAAAAAATGGTAGAATAAGATCTGTGTGTTTCACTATATGTAAATTATATCTCAATAACAATATATTTGTAGGAAAAGAAGTTTTAAAAGGACAGGCTTTCTGGCACAGGAGTAAGTCTGAGATTCAAGGTCAAGTCCTAACCAGCAATCAAAATCTTGACACAAAGGATTCAGTCAGAGCTCTCAAATCTCTTCTGTATGAAGCCATGGAGGAGCTGGCAGCTGGGTCAGAACAGAGGCAATAGTTGTGGAGCAGGGAGGCAGAGGGCGCTCACCAGGTGAGTGCGCTCACCAGGTGAGTGCGTAATACATGAGAAGAAGCAAGAAAGAGACCATCTGATTTCCTACCTCATCACTTTTGTTTTCTTAATAATACTACTACTACAATGTGATCATTGATATATCCACATGCACTTGATCTTACCCTGGATTGTAAATTTCATGAGGGCAGGGCCAATGTTTGCCCTTTTCATCATATTACCCTAAGTCTTGGACACCGTGGCTGGCATATCGGATGGCGCTTAGTAACTGGTCTTTGAGGAAATAAGTGAATAAATAAATGAATGAGGAAATACTAAAGAAAGGGAAGGAGGGGGAGACAAGATGGCTCACTGAAGCCAGCTTTCCACAGAGGCTCCCGTCCAGAAGGAGAGTTAAAGGACAGACATTTAGCAAGTAACCTGGTGGATTAGAGCTGCACCAAGAGAGAAGGTTGAAGAACGCACATCAACCCTGCTGAGGTGAGCTGCGACCCCAAGGATACAAACAAAAGGTACAAAATCCATCACCAAGCAGATGGGAGTCCCC
>CAUYPK010167156.1:0-20555 GCA_963574355.1 Loris lydekkerianus
CCACACTCTTGCTCAAGCTCTCCCCAAGGCAGCTCAACTGAGCACCAAGTCCAAGAACACCAAAAAAGTTCACAGGTAAGGCCTTTCCAGTTTGCAGTCTCACTGCTGCTTGTACTCACGGTTGCCAGCGTGATTAGGTCGATCGAACACATGCAGCCAGTTTTCCACTGTTTTTGTCCTCCTCCTGGGGTCCAGAAGTCCCTTGCTGGCTCCCTGTATCCTCAAAGGGATGATCATAGGCAGATCCCACCGGCCAGAAATGTCTGGAGTCTTGTCTCCCCAGACTCGCCGTGCCCAGTTGCAGGGAACCTGTTACTCAGCCGCCATCTTTAATCCACTCTTTCTCAGCTGAACTTCTTACTCAGGTATTTCCTGTTCTGTTTCCCACATGTTCTCTTGGGGTCTTCCTAGTGCCTGCGTAGTGCCTGTTCCTTCCATCCTTTCTTTCCTCTCTTCCCTTCCTCCTCCCGTGCCTCTTTCTCTCTTCCCTCTCTTTCTTTCTTTCCTTCTTCTCTCTCTTCCTTTCTTTCAATAGAGACAGAATTTTGTGCTATAGCTCAGGCTAAGTACAGTGGCATGATCACAGCTCACTGCAACCTTGAACTCCTGGGACTCAAGCAACCCTCCTGCCTCAGCCTCCCAAGTTAGCTGAGACTATAGGCATTGCCATAACTCTGGGCTAATTTTTCTTATTTTTTGTAAATACAGGGTCTCAATATATTGCTCAGGCTGGTCTTGAACTTCTGGCCTCAAGTGATCCTCCCTCGGCCTCTCAAAGTACTGGGAGTATAGGTATGAGCTACCACACCTGGCCCAAGGGAACTTTTTGTGATGAGAAAAATGTTATTTATCTGAAATAGCCAATATGGTATACACTAGCCGCAGGTGGTTATTGAGTATTGAAAGGTGGCTAGTATGATTGAGGAATGGAATTTCAATTTTATTTAATTCTAATTAATTTAAATTTATTAGCCACATGTGGCTATTAGCCACCATATTGGAGGGCATGGGTATAGGGGGAGTCCTCAAACTTTTTAAACCGTGGGCCAGTTCACTGTCCCTCAGACCGTCGGAGGGCTGGACTATAGTTGAAAAAAAACCCCAAAAAACAAAAAAAAACTATGAACAAATTCCTATGCACACTGCACACATCTTATTTTGAAGTAAAAAACCAAAACGGGAACAAATACAATCACACCGCCTCACGTGGCCCGCAGGCCATAGTTTGAGGACCCCTGAAGGGCTTGGAGGAGAGGCCAGGCTGGAGTTGGAGATTAAGTCATCACTTAATGGATGATAGCTGAGGCCACAGAATGGGGGAACACGAGTGGAATGGGAGGAGGGCCAACGATCAGAAAATGGGGAGTACCTCCATTTAAGGTTTTGTCAGAGAAGGAGGAGATGGAAAAAGTGTGGCCAAACGGCCCAAAGAAGAAGTGGTAGCCTGTAAGAAAAGCAGGGAAGGGAGTTCCAAGGACAGAGGGAGTGGTTGATAGTGTTAAGTATTGTTACCTCATTAAAATGAGAGCTGAAAGCAGGTGTTTGACATGGACGACACCCGTGTGCCCCAAGCAGGTGTGTGGCTTTGAAGGTGGTGGTGGAGATGGGCTGTTCCCGGCATGGAGCACCTCTGCCTTTCATGGTGAACATGAACAGAAGACTGCAGGAAAGCTTGAGCTTTGAGGTGCAATATTAAAAAACTTCAATACCAATTCTCATGACTAATTCTGGAGAGATTTTAAAGATAACACTATTAACGCTCCTTTCTACAACACATTCCCATGAAACATTTTAGAAGGTGCTGGAAGATTATGGTGTTTCCATATTAAAATGCTAATGTATGAGTCGAATGGATGACTTTTGAACCTGAAAGATCAAACAGTTCCATTTAATTATATTAACCAAATTGATTTTAAACCAGCAGAATTATTTGCACTGCTTAAAAAGTCATTATTCTCCACCCAAGCAAGGTAAATGGGTCACTTTGGGATTTGCAGCTGAAGTTTCCCTTTATGACAGTATATTGGGCGCCAAGTCGTTTGTCCTAAAGACACTCTCAGTAAAGGTTCACCAAACCTGTCTCAATTAATTTTTCAAAGCACTTGAGGAGATTTACCAGTTGCACACTTGAGGGTTGATTTGATCAGCTTCACATGGCCGCACAGTCTGCATATTGCTGCTTTAAGTTCCAACGGACCAAAATGGTTAACAAAGGTCTGATGAAAATGGACTAGGAGCTAAATTCTAATGTTATCTGAATGGGTATGCTTTAAATTACCCCATCTCTAAGATGCTGCATATAAAATGACCTCAAGCACAAGCTCATCCTATTTCTGAAAAAAGTGGCCAGGGAGCAAATACTCCCTGGTGACTGCTTTTTGGCAGTGAGAGACACTGTGACAGAAACGGTGAGGTAGCTGAGGACAGCACGCTACACCCATGGCAGGGCTGGTCAGGTTCGTTTTTCTTTAATGCTTGCTCTCGACCTTCACTTTGGGACAGTCATCGTTACATTCTGGCAACAGTGTTGTTGCAAATCTGCACTTTGAATTCACACAGTTCAGACATGATGTAATTCCATATGGAAACAAATTACTCCTTCTTCTTTGGTCTGTCCTAGAATCTTGCTCCTCAATATGTGGTCCTTGTCCCAGCAGTGATGGTGTCAACTAGCAGTTAATAAGACACGCCTGGATTCTATGGAATCAATCATGCTGATTCACCTGTACATCAAGACCGAGAAGCACTCCCCAGAGGGCCTGGATGGCCTTGGGGCAGTGGTTTGCCACCTGGCTACATATTTAAATCGCCTGGGCTCACTTTTAGGCACAGGGTTCCTCAGAGTTCCAACTTCAGGGATTCTGTAGCTACCGCCTGGGCATCCCTGGACAGGCGACTCACTGCATAGGCTTGAGACTCATGGCCTTAGGGTAACATTGCATTTGGGTATCCTTACTTTTAAATTTGCCTGCCATTCTTAAAACAAGGTAAAATAAAATCTTTTGCATGGTTTTCATATGTTATTATTGCTGCTATGTAAAGGAAGTTGAGGAATTCAGGATAGTCCTCATTCAATTCATCCACTAATTAAATGACTTGTCTTTTAAGAACAAATGTGTTTAATCTGATGCCCAGCTGACCTTGCTAATTCAGTCTTTTGCTTTAAGCTTTGCTATGTTAAAATCTGTTTTGTGTTTCCAAAATGTGAGGGAAAATATAGGAAATGGAGAAAGAGATATTTTGCTTTTATTCATTATTACAGCAGGATAAACACTCTGAATATCGCAAGGGAAAAGAATTTCAATTATTTCGAGCACACACGAAAATAGAAGTAATTAGGTAAAATGTAAGGAATTCAGTTAAACTTAAATTTCAGATAAACAACCCTAGGTAGAGTGCTGTGGCGTCACAGCTCACAGCAACCTCCAACTCCTGGGTTTAGGGGATTCTCTTGCCTCAGTCCTCTGAGTAGCTGGGACTACAGACACCCAGCACAATGCCCGGCTATTTTTTTTTGCAGTTTGGCTGGGGCCGGGTTCAAACCCTCCACCCTCAGTATATGGGGCCGGTGCCCTACCCACTGAGCCACAGGCGCCATCCTTCCTTATTGATTTTTTTAAGACAGGTACCTGGGACATATTTTTATTTGCTAAATCTGGCAATGCTAAGAAACAGGCAATGTAAAATTAGTAAATTATATCTGTAATCAATAAAAATTGGAACCTATGTGATATGCTAGCAGGATTCCTACGCAAATCGCTTTTTGTGGGATATTTTACAATTTAATAAAGGACAATAACATCTGCACTCTGATTGCAGCTCACTATGAAATCTAAATGTTTCTGATCGTGAAATCTCTTTGAGTTAATGTTGGAACACAAGAGCAAATACTTGAAAATAATTTCATGCATTCTGATGACCATTCTACTAGTAATTTTATTAACTTGTGTGTAAAAAAACGGAACCCAAACAACACTGCAACATGCTTGAAAGAATTAGAAAAGAAAAAGGAGCCCTGAAGATCTGAGCTGTTGAAAAACCTAGCCAGCAGCAGAGGGCGCTAATGCATCACGGGTGAGTTGGGAGCCACACAAGGCCCAAACGTTTTTGCAACGCTTTGTTCAGCTTAGAATGTATTTAAATATTTATTTTAATCCCCTTTGCCATGCAGCGCTGTTAAGAGATTAGAAACTAAAAGCATTTCTTGTGTGCTGTTCATCACTTGCATTGCTCTAAGAGATAAATATTTTTTGCCCAAGACCCGCGGCTAAGAAAGTTACTTTAGTTCATTTTGGCAGCTGGAGGCACCATGTTTCCAGTTGGCGCTTGAACGCTTGAACCTTTGCAAGTGTGTCTGATTAAGAAAGGCAGCGTTGCGTGGAGGCTTATCAGGTTACGGAAAGAAAATCCCAGTTGGGGTGGGAGATGGCGGTGGCTGGGCTCCTGAATTAGACAGTGAGGTGGCACATGTCACAATTCTCTCCCAAGACGTACAAACCTGTCCAACGGTGTATACAAGTCCAGCCAAATACAGGGCAATTTCATTTTCCCCACAATATCATTTTTAGGGACAGAGAAAGAGTGCTCATTGCTGCCCTCTTTGGGCCAGCCTTGGCATTTCACAGATTGGATTTCATTTTAACCTCCCCACAACCCTGTGAAATAGGTGCTGTTATCATCTGTTTACAGATTAAAACAACCTATGAGGCTGAGAGAAAGGCTACGTTTCAGTGAACACTGCTCTTGCTTACAGTGAGTATTCATTTAGCATTCGTCTGATGTTGCGTTTCTTCAGTTTTGTTCTGAAAGACACTGGTTACCCTTTAAAATAAGTTTTCCTTACCAAACAATTTTGTGAAATGTTGCAAACTGTAACTCTTAGTGTTTCATAAGGCATAAAATAAGTTTTTAAAGAAAATTCTGCAGCAATGAATTGTATGCAACCTAGGTTTCTCAGTCTGATTTGACTAAAGAACCCTCCTTCCATTTTTAAATAGAATGACCATCAAAATTGCAGAGCATATAACTTTTGTGAAACATGTTTTGAGAAACATGGGGCTAATGATTAAATAGTATATGAAATGTGTTTTCCTTGTAGGAATTAAGAGGAGTTAGTTCTTTATCTTCATCATAAGAAAACATGTATTCAGCGCCTTTGGTTGGTAAGGCATTGGGTTAGAATTCAGAAATATGACACAGACCTTGTTATGTAAAGAGAGACGCGTAAAGTTTACACAAGGAGGCAAAAATGCCTTGGTTTGAGTGGAAAAATAACTTCAACTCTGGTGATGTTGTTTCTCCAATTTTTAGAGTAGGATGATGGTAATAGATAACAGGTTTTTTTTTGTTTAAATTTCGGATTAATATAAGGGTACATACGATTAGGTTGCATTGATTTCATTTGTAAATTACAGTCTGAGTTGTAGCTGTGTCCTTCACCCAGGACATGTGCCATAGATCGGTGCATTGTACCTGTTAGGTGGGAGCTTACTGAAGCCCCCCCCACCCAGTCCCTCTTCTTGAATTTAATTGTGTTTTTCTCTCGTGTGGGCCTGTAGTTGTTAATCTACTAGTTTCGACTTAGTATTGAGTACATGGGATGTTTGCTTTTCATTCTCCAGATACTTAGGGGAATGTTCTTCAAATCCTTCCAGGTAAATGATAATAGGGTTTTCTATGATTCTTAATGTGGCATTATGTTTTGTTTTTTTAATGAACAGTTACTACTCTATTAATTTTACATGGTTTATATGCTTGCAAGATGAAAAAATTTAAACATTTGAATACAAGTAAATCCTAGATAGACGTCATTTAGAATCACACATCTCTGACACGCCCTGGGGAAACAGGTGTCACACACACTCACTGTCATCTCCTCAGCGTATCGTGTCTGCATGCCATTTGTTAGGTGAACAAAAGCAAATGAGGGATCTTTACCAGGAGGCTGGCCAGAAGATTGGGAGTAAAAGCTGTCAGGTGTCTTCAGGTGTGCACTGAGCCAGAGATCTCTAGTCTTTCTTCTTCAGAGATGTGATCACATTTCACACTCCTGTGGTACCTTCTTTCTAAGAATCTATTAAAGCAATGTACCAAATGTATTACCAACCAGGAAAATGAAATTAATCTGTAGTTTCATTAATAGAGGAGTTGGAAAGTCTCAGGTATAGCTGTGATTAGATGTGTGAAGGGGAAAGTGAAGATGATGAACAGTAATCCAGATGGCTCGATCTTGAGACATGCTTTCCTGAGATATTCAGATGCATATAACAAAAAAAGATTGTGCTCCCAAATCACCTTATCTAAGCTGGGCCTGTAACTTCACCCGTGTGCCCCTTTGAAGCAGAGCTCTGCGTGGAGAGGCTCTGGGCATGCAGCCACGCCTCTGAAAGGATCAGCACTGGCATCTCCAGCCATCAAGCTCATCTTCTTGGAGAGAACAGACAGCAGGTTTTATCTTGGCTTCTACATTTCTTACTGGCATTCTAATCCTATTAAACCACGAGACCTTATCTATTCAGGTCACAAAT
Source organism: Loris lydekkerianus (assembly GCA_963574355.1). Taxonomy (NCBI): domain Eukaryota; kingdom Metazoa; phylum Chordata; class Mammalia; order Primates; family Lorisidae; genus Loris; species Loris lydekkerianus. The sequence continues at coordinate 6,528 of CAUYPK010167156.1, forward strand.
AACTGAACAGTATGGAAATAATAGCATACTGATGGCTTTTCCACATCATAGCTATAAATAAGTTACCTGAGACAACTTTTGAGAAGCCAATTTTGGTACAGCAGTTTAAACCAAAATCCAATAAAAGGAAGTCACTTTTTCACGTAATGCAGTCATGATTAAGAATGATTATTTTCTCTGTACAGTGGTAACACCTAATCCTTAATCCTCCTTATGAGATTTGCTTTAATATCTAAAAATAATGGACATTTCTGAAAATGTGCTTACAATGGAACTACAGGCTCCCTAGAAATGGCAGAGAACGTCCACGTGGGGATTTTTCATATGAAACTGGAAGTAGCTCAGGTCACTACCTTAGGAGTTCCCCTGGGGAACGTGACATGCGTCTGACCATATGATAAATGGGATCATCCTTACCATGGTCCAGATGGGCACTGTTCACAGTCTTTCTGCCTTGGTGTCTCTTCCTTGCCATAATCCCTCAGTAGGTTCATGGCAGAAACGGGCAGATTCATCACTTAAACCATTTCCTGTATTAAGATATCGGGTGCCAAATCAAAGGAGCTGAGCCCAAGAGTTATTTGTTGTAATCTCCTCCAGCACCACCACCAAGTCACAGATCCACCATAAACTTGTTGAGGCGACTTGGGCACCTCAGGACTCCATGATCACTTGTTTATTACAGAAATCAATTTTTTTTCAATGTGCCAGGCACTGATCTAGTCACTAGGATACAGGTGAACGTGATGGATGAAGTCCCAGCTCTTGTGCAGCTGACTTTCCTGTGGGAACAAAGATAATAAATGAGTTAGCAAAGAGCCCATGAAGAAAATAAAACAGGTTAATGTGGTTGAGAGTGACCCGTGTGGAGTGAGAACAGGCCTCTCTGAGGGGTGCTGCTTAAGGAAGAGCACCTGGGCCATCAGGACAAACCAGGCAAGCCCAGGGGCTTTGGACACCAAAGTGGAAAGAGTAGAAATGGAGGGAAATGGTAGCTTCCAAAATATATTTTGGGGAGAGAAACAATAGCACACATTGATGGATTATTAAGTGTGGGGCTCAGGGGAAGGAAGTTTTTGTCCTGAACAATCTCCTGAGATGGGAGAAAAGAGATTTAGGGGATGAAAACTAAGGGTTTGATTTGAATGTGATTAGTTTCGGATGCCTGTGGGACATCAAAAAACTGCTATGAGTTAAGGTAGAGCTCAAGATACCAATTTGAGCTCATCTCATTTGCATATAGATGGTATTTGAAGACCAAGGATCAGACCAGCTGATCCTGAGAGTACAGGTCCTAGAAGGTGGTCCAAGCTGTCCCCAGGTCAATAATATGAGGTTGGGAAGAGAGGGAGACGGCGGTCACAGACATGGGGAAGGAGCAGCCAGTGGAGGGGCAGAACGATGGAGAAGGGTGGCTGTGGAAACCAAGAGAAAAAGCGTTTTAGGGAGGAAGTGTCTACGGCTGCTGAGAGGTAAAATAAGATAAAAACAGAGAGATTTGTCTCTTAAAGTTTGTCAGTGACCACGAGAAGAGTGAGAACCCTGACTAGAATAAAAAAAGGATGAGACTCCAACTCTGTCTTCAAAGAACAATGTTGTCACAGAAACAAAACCAGTCTGTAGTAGGGCTTTGTTTTGTGGGTACACTTCTCAGAGTCTCTCCATTGCTGTTATTCTGTGGAGTTACATTCTTTCTCGATTTTAGGGCCCCTAGAGATTGGGTAATCTGAACATTTACCTTGGGCTTTCTGTGACAGGCTGGAAGCTGTTAACATTTGCACAAACATTTCCAGGGATGGAAATTCATTTGATGGTAGTTCATTCTCAGCTGGACGGCTTTGGTCTGTTAAAAGAAGAGCCTTTGATGACTTAAATTTAGCAGAGTTTATCTGAGCAAAGAATGATTCATGAATTGGGCAGCACTCAAAACCAGCCAAGGTTCAGAGAGCTCTGCTAAGCGCTGTGGGAAGTGAGTATTTATAGACAGTAAATGCAAGTCAAGTTCAGAAAGGGCTTGGTTGTCACAGCTCTGTGTTTGCCTTACTGGAGAATGATCTGATCACTTGGCAGCCTGTGCCTGGCTGAGGCTCAGCTGCTTGTGTCTGGTTGAGGCAAAGTTATTCTTGCTGTCCTTATTCCAAAGTATGGTTTTCTGTTTATGTCCTAACTCTGATTGCAGTTGTTAGCAGGAAATCAAAGTATGGGGACAGCCTCTGGCCAGTGGCTTCTTGCTTATTTAATTTGACAGAGATCTCTTTGAGAGCATGGAGATCTGTTGTGCCAGGGCATTTTTCTTGTGTGTCTTTTTTCTGTTTCTCCCATTTCTCCTCCTGGGTGTGGGGTGGGGGAATGGGCCTCTCCCTCAGATACATGAAGGTTCTTATTGGCTCTGCCACTTGATAACTGTTCAATTTTAGAAAATAATCTTACTTTTGGGTCTTTTCATTAGTAAAATGGGGATGACAGCAGGTATTGCACAGGGCAATCACGGGCCAGAGTGAATGATCTGTGCGATCACTGGCCAAGGACAGTGAGTGGCCTGCGTGCAGGTTGGTGTCCACTCCCCGCCCCTCCCTTCGCTTGCTCTCTCTGCTGATGAGACCAGCTCTCAGCTGTGCTGGGGGCGAGGGGGTTCCTCTGGAGAATGCTCCGTGATACTTCCATTCTTCCTGACTACACTCAGTCAAGTTTTCTTCCTTTTTCTTTGTGATTTTTATCGTACCATTTAGCGATAGGATTGTGATTGCTTTCTCCATTTCTCCCTAACTAGTTTGTAAATCTCTAGAGGTTGGGAAGGGGTTTCACCATTAGGGAGGCAAAACAGCATGGTGATTAAGGGTGAAGCCACCTGGCCTTCTCCATTCCTGTTGGCTGAATGATCTCAGGCAACGTACTTCACCTCTTCATGCCTGGGAGTGAGTGTAATCCCAGTGCTGACATTGTTGGGTGAGGATTAAATGAGACAGGTCTGATCAAGTTCTTCTCCTTTTTTTTTTTTTTTTTTTTAATTTTTTTTTTTGTTTTGGATTCATTTAGGGTATAAGAAACCAGGTTACACTGATTGCATGTGTTAGGTAAAGTCCCTCTTACAATTGTGTCTTGCCCACAAAAGGTGTGTCACACATCGAGACCCCCACCCCTGATCAACTTTGTGAGATGTGCATTTGCTATTTGCTTTTTGGGGTTCAGATATGTGCCCTCATGCCTAAAGACTGAGAAATGAAATCTACCCACGTACTAAAAATGTCAGTGATTAATTAAGCAATTTGAATTAATTAGAAATTCTAAGTTAAATTAGAAACTTATTACTAACGACTTGTTTTTTAAAAATAATTGTTTTATGCCTGAATTATACCTTTCACTTCCTGTTCAGGATGATCTGTGTGCCGAGTAAAGAGGCTGTGCTTGTGCGAGTGTTTGGGGATAACAGGAAGCGGTGCCCTCTGCTCTGTCGGATGCCTGATAATTTCTTGTTTGAGTTGCTGCTCTTTGGGTTGAAACAGTACTGGCAGAAAGCCCCTGAAAAGTCAAAAGCACAATTCCTGGACAAAGCAGCTGAAGGGGAGGCAGGCCCTGACGAGGATGAACCTGAACGCTTTGTCCAAGTCAGAGTTTGACCTTTACCTCGGCTTGTTTAAGTAATCAGAAACCCAGTGCCAGCTCTGGGCTTTGACTCTTTTCATTCTTCCTCCTTGATTTTGTGTTGCTGTGGTTCTTTAGTTAAACTTCCTCTCTTTAGAATCATTTTATATTGTAAAAAAACGGCAGGAGGAGCTCTTTGGATGAGCTGAGGCTATAGACATCCTTTAATAATAAATTTTTATTTCCAAGGCACTATGCGTAGACCTAGAGGCATTTTACTGTGGTGGGTTTTTATCTCCTTTTAAAATAAATAGAAAGGGACACACAAATTTTTATCAAATCATCAATCTAGGAACAAAGCCCATAGTAACTGGATGTTGCTCTGTATTTCTTGATAATGCTTTATTACCAACATTTTCTTATTATCCTAAAAACTAGTTACTTCTGATTTTATGGTAATATAAAATTATTATAAATAATTCTAAATAATTAGAAATATTAGAGCTGTTTTAGATATGAAGATTTATTTTAGGACTGGGGTTACATCTTTAGGGAAAATACAACGCCATATTCACAGATGTTGCTGATTTCTTAACTAATTCTTTTAATTTTCAGAGTATTTTAATACTTTTATTTGCCTAAATGTCTAAATCGTGAATATCACAAAGTTATTTATTTATTTTTTTTTTTAATTAAATCATAGCTGTGTACATTAATGCAACCATGGGGCACCATACTCTGGTTTTATATACCATTTGACATATTTTCATCAAACTGGTTAACATAGCCTTCCTGGCATTTTCTGTTATTGTGTTAAGACATTTATATTATACAGTTAGTAAGTTTCACATGTACCCATGTAAGATGCACCTCAGATGTAATCCCACCAATCACCCTCCCTCTGCCCATCCTCCTCATCCCCCTCCAATATCACAAGGTTTAATGGTGCTTTACCATATTATTGCATTTAGGACAATACATTTCACATTGATAAATCAGGACTCCCCATCTAGGTGATGGTAATAAATTAGGAAACCTCACTGGCTTGAATCTGGGTAGATGCTGCTGGTAGGACCCTTCCTTTCCTCTGGGGCTAGTATTTTATGTGGAAGTCAGCAACTATTAAACTTCACCCCTGTGAATACCTATATCCTTTCAAATGATTGTAAGATCCCCCCCAATTTTTTAATTGTAGTAAAATACACACAACAACATTTTTTCACGTTCATCATTCTAAAGTGTGTAGTTGAAGTGTTCCTAGGGCATTCGTGGTGGTGTACGGCCATCACGACCTTTCATCTCCACACCCCTTCATCTCGTCAGACTGAAACTGTGTACCCATTAAATAATAACTCCCAGACCCCTTCCCCTGGAAACCACCATTCTACTGTCTGCCTATGGTTTTGACGGCTCTAGTGCCTCATACAAGTGGAATCATGCAGTGTTTGTCCCTTAGTGACTGGCTTGTGTCACTTAAGAGAAGGCCCTCAGGGCTGGAGTTTCCTTCCTCTTTAAGGCTCTGTTGTTTGGGAGGCCACGTTGGCTCATCCATTCATCCATCGCTGGACACGAGGCTTCCACAGTTTGGTTTTTGCCTAGTAGATCTATCGTCAGGTCTTTTTCAGGGACAGCTTATGTTGATTTTTTTTCCTTTTATTTTTTATTTTTTTTATTTTTTTTTCTTTTAATATTTATTTATTTATTTATTTTTTTACTGTGGAGAAGGGGTGGGGAAAGAAGGCAGGGGAAGAGGTGCGTGACAGGGTTGGGCCAGTGGCATGGTACCACGTTGGCTGTTTCTAGGTAGAGGCAGTTTCAGGCTGGGCCTTGCTGAGTCGTTGCTACGCGGAAGTAGCTCGATGGATCTACTTCTAGTCAGGCTCGGGAAGTTGCACTAGGTAGATGAGAAATCTTTTAATGTTACAGGCAACTGTACTTGAGAAAACTGAATACTGCCCTGCTTCCAGTTAGTCCTATGACTCACTCATTTGCATTATAATACTCTTCTGGAGGAAATCTAATAATTTTTCAAGCACATCCTGGCCTGCCCTAGAATATAACCTTTATATTCCTTACCCTATATTAGAAGGTATTCATGGAATGCAAGAGAGCAGCCTCCTGAATGGCTAATTAAATGATATTTTTATATCTTCAAATAATGTTAAAACTAGGTAGTCTTAGTGGGAAAGAAGAGTGATTATCAGTGGGGCAGAACTGTACTTGATATACACGTAAGCTGTTATCTCTTACAGAGGCAAATATTCTCTGTGTATGATTTAAGGGAAAGAATAAGGTAATAAAATTATTTCTGGCATCTGTAACCAAATCCTTAGTGTTTGAGTCTAGATTGTCATATTTTTAGCAATTTTGGCAAAATGAATTTTCACCCACACTGTCCAGAAAAAAATATAACCATCTTGGAGTTTAAGGTGAGTGAACCGAATCCTTTTTGAATTATATGCTAATCTTCATATTGTTCAGATTTTTCTTAAGATAATTATGTTTTTAGGCCTTAGTATGAAAAATGATCCAAGTAACAAAACTGTACAAAACAATCGGATTGATTTCAGTGGGAAAGTTTTACATTGGCTAAGCTAGCAGCCATTGGCTCAGATGAGTCAAAATTTGTAGCAGATGGTATTTCCCAATTATTTATACAGGTTTGTTGTATAAAGAGAGCCATCTCATCATTTAGATATGACCTAAGTGGAAGTCTAGCCCTATTATACATATTGAAAGAGAGACTGTTAAGAAAATAAGTGGGGGAAAAAATTACAAGGGGAATGTTTAGCTCCTTAATGTTTTGATGTCCCTGGTTTACACACCAACAATCTAGTAGAGAAGCCAATAGGTGTTCAAATGATTAATTTTCTTAGTTATTGCTTTTGGATTAAGGTGTCTACGTAAGAAAATTCACAAAGATTCAGGATGGAGAGATTAACATTTTTTATAACTCATTTCTAGTTTTCTGATTCCAAGTAAATGAAACTTTACTTAAGTTACATAATCTTTGTTTTTAACCCAATAGGTTATTACTCATGTATTATATCTTTTAGACTCTCAGTAGCATTTTTTCATTTAGACTAAAGAGTGCATTCATTTTATTGAAATATGCCAGTAAAAGAAATCTGATATTAAGATTTATAATCAAGGAATCAGTCTGCTGGTTAATACTCAATTAAAACTATGATAACGTCATAAATACCTAGTGGTCTCTTTTTTCTGTCTCTCCCTCTCTTCTCTCTTTCCTTCCCTCCCTACTTTTTCCAGTGAATTCAACTCAACTAACATTTCAGGAGCCACATTTACGTGTAACACGAGGTGGAGAAAGCTTACAAATTGCTTACATTTGCTGAGTGCAGTGCTTACTTAGGTTGGGGAGCCCTTCTCCTGTCTGACCACAGGAGAGGCACTCAAGGCGTGTTGCCTTCTCCTCACCCTCAGGGTAGTTCCCTGCAGAAGTGGGGAAGCTGCTACCTGATGGGCTTAAGGACAGCAGTGTGCTGGTTTCTACTTGCTACTCTCATCAAGGCGGAAATACAGGCCCCTCCTTCTCTCTTTGTTTGCTTGATCCTGGGGCGTGATTGTTTCCTTGCTTGGTTTTGAGCTTGGTTGGGGGTTGGCCATTCTCCTATTTTCTCATGAGTGTACGGGTTCTGTGAGAATGGTAGCGAGGGATGGAGGTAGAAGGGCACACTAAGCCTTGTGTTTACTTCTTGTTTTGAAATAAACTTTTGGTCTTAGAGATAGTGCATGTTTAGACAACAGCTCAGAAATGTGATTCAATGCTTGCTATCATAATAGTACCCAATGATGCTGAGTTTTCTACATTATAGTATTTCAATTTTGGAAGTAAACTTGTAGTAAAAATTCCAGAATGAGAACATTAGAGTGTTAAATATATTGACAAATACTCGTATTTATTCATATGATGTTTTTTACTTATTATATACAAGGAAATAAACCAGTTTCAAATAACAGGGGGGAAGAAGAGGCCAAGAAATTTCAGGAAGCATTAGAAAGGGCAGTGCCTTTGTATTTTAAAAACCAGCTTTATTTATTCACAACCTTGTACCTGCTTTTTTGTTTGAACTTCTTTTCAGGTTGAGGTTTTTGGTATGAAATTGATCTATACAGGAAGATGTTTTGGTCGATCCTTTCTGTTATTCCTGATCCAGGTTACGGCTCCCCTCTTTCCACTTAGCTTGAGGTTTTCATATGCTAAACATTCTGTGAGCTTTTGGACTGAATTTGGATTTTCTTTCTTATCATTTTATGACCAACGTTCTCCTTTGTTATTTCTCATTATAGAAGGACCTGGTATTATAATTTTGTTCTTCCAGTTATTTTGATCCAAGTCTAATTTCTTCTCTTAATTCTACTATAAGAATTCTTTAAATAATGTAATGAGGGCTACCAGAGGCTGGTAGATTGTGTTCTTACACGTGTATGAAATTTATCCTCCTAAAGAATACTCATTCTTCTAGTATTTGCTGTTTGTGTTTAAATATTTGCCACTTAATTCCTACCTTTACCTTGTGCCTAGGAATAGTCAAGAGAATGCATTTTGCACTAAGCTCCTGCAGTTTCCTGCTGACAGGGTTTCAGCCGTCACAGAAATTGCTTCTGTGCTTTCCTCTTTGCAGATGTTCCCTGTTCTCTGCATGACACTGGGACCATTCTTGGATTTAGCATCCTTACTAGTTCTTGAAATGCTCACCCAGGAGCCAGAATTTGTGAATGTGACCTTTCACTGAGAAGAGGATTGAGAAATTGTTATATCAGCTACAACCTATTACACTAGCTACAGCACTTGTTGAAAAAAACTGTAGTCATCGGGGAACAAGGCAGGGTGCAGGTGTCCCTAATGGTTGCGATTTAAAATTAGGCCATTTGGGCCAAATATATCCAGAATGTGCAAGCTGTGATGCATGTTTTGGGGTGCTTGCTGCACGTGGCTGGTACTCTGAGCATCACTGCTGATGGCATTTCTCAGATTTGCTCCTCCTGTGTGAGTTCCATGGGAAGAGAGCCCACAGACTGCCAAGCACAGACCTTGAGAGGGCAGGTGTGGCTCTGGTGACCTCTCCCGAAGAGTATTTCATTTAAAAAAGAACAAAAGCCAACAACAACTTTTTTTTTTTTTTTTTTTTTTTGCAGTTTTTGGGTGGGTCTGGGTTTGAACCTGCCACTTCTGGCATAGGGGGCTGGTGCCCTACTCCTCTGAGCCATAGATGTCGCCCAAAACCAACAACATTTTTGTTTAATATTTTTGTCTAAACATTTAAAAAAACCAATCTTTAAGAGTTGACTTTTAACTGCAACAATAATTTGAAAAATAATTAAAAACAAGCAATCTAAAAAAAAAACAAAAAACAAAAACAACAACCTAATAGTTTCTAGGCTTCTGGAAAGAATGAAATCTCACTGGCGCTAATAACTCTGCTTTTGAGGGAATTCTCTTTGAAAAAGAAGGAGAGAGAGCCAGTGTTTAGAGAGTTATAAATATGATAAGCTCTCCCAGAAAAATTCTTTTTGAAAAGAGACTTAAGGGAACACAGGGGCGAGTAATACTGTTGTGCTGGCGTCAGGTTGGAATGTTAAGTGCCCCGGGTCCACACGGTGCTGCCCATTGGGCTGGAGAGGGAGCTTTCTCTCAGAGCACTAGCAAAGGTGCTGATGGGTGGTGACCCTCCCTCTCCTATGGGAAGGACTGAATCTTCCTCTAAGATCCAGGTTAGCACATAGCAAAGAGTGTGTGGAAGGGTCCCAGGTAATACTTTCCACAGAGGGTGCTGCCCTGGCTGTGGCTTTATTAACACAGTTTCTAGCTTTTAATTGGTGAACAGATCTGGGAACCGCAAGGCCTGGGCTCAGTTTGCCTTTGTGAATAACACACCTTGGTCCTCAACCTGTCTACTTTTCCCCCTGCAGATGATGGTGTGAGATGGAGGAGGGCGTGATCCCCTGAGTATGAGCAGTTAAGAGTAAATGTTGACCTCCTTCCTATGAAAGTTTTTGATTATTGCCTCTTTTTTTTTTTTGAGACAGTTTCATTATGTTGCCCTGGGTAGAGTGCTGTGGCATCACAGCTTACAGTAACCTCAAACTCTTGGGCTTAAGCAATTCTCTTGCCTCAGCCTCCTGAGTAGCTGCCCTCTCTTTTTTTTATTGGTTCAGGTTCATTGAAGGTACAGAGAATTAGGTTACACTGTTTACATTTGTTGGGTAAAGTCCCTCTTATGACTATTCTTTTTTTTTTTTTTTTTTGTAGAGACTTTTTGTCTCACTTTATTGTCCTTGGTAGAGTGCTGTGACGTCACAGATCACAGCAATCTCTTGGGTTTAAGCTCTTGGGCTTAGGCAATTCTCTTGCCTCAGCCTCCTGAGTAGCTGGGACTACAGGCGCCCACCATAACACCTGGCTATTTTTTTGTTGCAGTTTGGCCGGGGCTGGGTTTGAACCCGCCACCCTCGGTATATGGGTCCAGTGCCCTTATCACTGAGCCACAGGCGCTGCCCATGATTTGTCTCTTTTAAAATAGTTCAGAGTACTTCCAAAAATGTCACTTATACTACATCAAATTTCTATTGTCTTTTTCATATTAATATAAGTTCATAAGATCATGATAGTGAAAACTTTTTATGAGTAGCAGGGTGCTTTCTTATCTCTTTAGACTCTCACAAGAACTGTGTGAGGTAGGTCATTCTGCTGACTTTAGAGATGAAGAAACCAATTTGCTCCAGTCTTCAACTAGTTAAGTAGCAGGGTCAGGATTTGAATCCAGGTCTTTGGCTTCAAGTGCCATATCCTCAATCGTAAGTTTTGCAGGAAGGAGCTTGGAAGACTTATGGAAGCACCAAAAAGCTGGAAAGAGGACAGGCTTTAAAATAAGAATATCCAGGTTTGTAATTCCATTTTGGTTTTTAGTTTCATTGGAGCTCTAGGTATGAGGAATGTTGTACACATATAAGAGACATTACAATAACAAATTAACTTTATAAATCATTCATAAGCCACCTAGGTGATACTCAGTCTGAGAAGCACTGTGTTAAAGCATTAGGTGCTTAAAGTCTTTTCCTTTCTTTCATTCTTACTGAACTCTGACCACAAACTCTTCCCTGGCTTTCCAGCCTTCCTGCCCTTAGTCCACTTGGTGCCGACAAAGACATTGTTTTAGGGTTCTAACCTAGTCACTTCCTCCCCTCCTCTGCCTGTAAATGTTCTCACACAGCATTCAAAGCCCTTTTGAAATACGCAGTTGCTCGTTCAGCCTTATCTAATCTATAGTTCTTGTTCTGGTTGAGTGATTCTGTATCTGATCCCCTCAGTTAGTTCCCAGTGCCTTTGGTGGCACCGGCTGTCTTCCCCACTCCTAGCTGCCCAAAATTTACACCTAGATCAAGATCCTTCTACAACAAGCCTTTTCACAAAGCCCCAGGCAGGGAACACTCTCTCTTCCTTCTTAGTATAGCAAAATATACAGTACATACATTTACCTTTGTAATAATTTTTAAGTGTTTTCGGTGCATTCATACTGTTGTGCAACCATCTGTGTCATCCATCTACAGAAAATTTTGTCTTTCTGGCTCAGCGCCTGTAGCTCAGTGGCTAGGGCGCCAGCCACATATACTGGAGCTGGCGGGTTCGAATCCAGCCCAGGCCTGTCAAACAACAATGACAACTACAACCAACAAATAGTCTGGTGTTGTGGCAGGTGCCTATAGTCCCAGCTACTTGGGAGGCAGAGGCAAGAGAATCGCTTAAGCCCAGGAGTTGGAGGTTGCTGTGAGCTGTGACGCCACTGGCACTCTACTGAGGGGGACAAAATGAGACAAAAAAAAAAAAAAAAGAAAAGAAAAATTTATCTTTCCAAAATTAAACTCTATGTTCATTTAATAATAATTTCTCACTTCTCTCTCCTCCCCGGCCTCTGGGCAACCACCATTCTGCACTTTGTGTCTATGAATTTGACTATTCTAAGTACCTTATGTAAGTGGAATCATCCAATTTTTAAACTTTTGTGTCTGGCTTTTTTCCGCTTAGTATAATGTCTTCAAGGTTTGTTTATATTGTAGTGTGTGTCAGAATTTTGTTATTTTTAAGGCTGAATAATGCAGCATGTGTATACCATGTTTAGTTTATCCATTCTTCAGTTGATAGACATTTGGGTGGCTCCACATTTTGGTAATTGAGAATAATGCTGTTATTAACACAGATGTGTAAATGTCTGTTTGAGTCCCTGCCTTCAGTTCTTTTGGATATATTTCCAGAAGTGGAATTGTTGGATCCTATGGTAACTCTATGTTTAGAATTTGAGGAACCCCATAGCGTTCCTTACAGTGGCTGTGCCACTTTACATTCCTACCAGCAAAGCACAAGGGTCCTAATTTCTTCACATTCTTGACAACATTTACTATTTTATTTTTTTCTTTTAATTTGTATGTCCTTGGTGATTAGCAATGTTAAATGTCTTTTCAGGTGCTTTTTGACCATTTGTAGACTTGTGTATTCAGGTCCTTTGCACAGTTTTTGGTTGGATTGTTTGCTTTTCTGTTGTTGAGTTGTCCCCTATTGTTTTAAGTAGTTAGTTTCTGTGTGTAACCTTCTCTGTTGTGTGGCTTGCGTTGGCATTATTTGCTGTGTCTTTGTCTTCCCACAAAGACAGCTGTGGTTATTCATCTCTTTTTATGGCAGTACCTATGTATGTTATTGCTTTGCACTTAGTAAACCTCAAACATGATTTACAAAATGAGTAGTAGAAGACAGAACAGTCATTCATTCAACAAACACTGGAGTCCCAAGTGTGGTCAGGACTAGAGAGTCTTCTGGGCACCTTATCTGAGCACGAGGCAGCATGGCCAGAGTCGGTAGAAGGTAGCAATGTGGATGGGGTGGGCTGGAGAGCAGTTGCTCAGACAATACAGAGTAAAGCTTCTCCATGAGACTGAGCCCATTTAAAGAAAATACTCTTACACAATAAGTAGATCCAGGACTTTGTTAAAAGTTTACAGAGCTGATTTCTTATCCTCCTGCCTTTCTGCCATGTTTCCAATGATTACTCTTTCCTTTCCCCCTTCCCTCTTGGGGTTTAGCTAATTAGGCCATTAACTGGGAGGCTCAGATGTTAACATGGGAACATTAGGAAGAATCATGGAACTATGGGCCCCTCTTCAGAGGGAAGCTTAGGTTTCTGAGATGCTGCAGGAAGATGCTTCTGGCTTTGTCCAAAATCTCCAATATTGATATAAACTCAAGCTATGACAGTGATGTTTTTTAGCAAGGTATTACCAAGCTACTTACTACTCAGGGGTGTGCCAAACCGTATATGGTTTACTCATGACCTTGGTACCTGGTTGATATTGTGAGTTATAAAAGTGAGTGTTCCAGATTTAATGGAAACACGTGAACTCTGGCTTCCTGAGTAAGGGTGTGTTGTTAGCACCAAAAGAGACACCTCTTCCCTGAGTACTGCTTAGTTTAACCTTGGCTTTCTCATGTCAGAGTTATCCACTTTAATGAAGCTATAAACTGCATTCTTGAAATGTCCTTGAGCCTCTTATTTCCAAGGCAACTTCCTCTGAATTATTAGGAATGATAGGCATTTACAAATGTTCTCAGGTGTTATCAAATTACTTAAATTGAGTCAATTGTATTGTTCTCTAAAAATAGCATCTTTGCTGCAAATTTACATTTTGAATTTCTCTAAAAGGTAGCAGTTGGCTGAACACATCTTTTAGTTAATTGTTACATTTATTACTTTTCTCTGTGACCTATTTAGATTGCATGTTTTTCTAATGCATGGGTCCTCATGAAAATGATGTTAAATGCAATTTTCTAATATGCACTATTTTTGTGTTAAGAGGAATATTTGAGAACTAAGAAGAGATCCTTATGTTTTTTTTGTTAGTATCAGTTACCAACAGATTGTGACAAACTATAAAATTTGGATGTATTGTCCGCTCACATCCAGTGTACTTTCCTGATTTCCTTCCCATGACTATGTAGTCAGCTGAGTTAGTAATTTTAAATCATTTAATTTTAAGAAAAAATTATAGGAGAAGATACCAAGTAGCAGGAATGCTGGATTGAATGGTAGGTCTACTTTTAGTTCTTTGAGGAATCTCTGTATTATTTTCCATACAGGTTGTACTAGCTCACAGTCCTACCAACAGTGCCTAAGTGTTCCTCTCTCTCTGCCTCTGTGCCAGCATCTGTTGCCTTTTGATTTTTTAATAGTACAGTGTTCCCTCGCCACTTTGCGCTTCATGTTTTGCGGCTTCAGTGCTTTGCGGGTTTTTCCAAAATATTCATCAAAAAATAAAAATGAAAAAATACAACCATGTCGGCAGCCACATTGCGGAAAGGAGCGTTGTTTCATGTTGATGCGCGCGAGAGAAGGATCCCTGCATGTCAAACAAAGAGATGAGTTGACTCAGAGTACA